>PVKZ01006053.1:0-39775 GCA_004027375.1 Macroglossus sobrinus
AGGTTTTCTCACAGGCTTAGCAACTACCACTGAAAATGGGTATCTTAAAAAATAGCTCTTGCAGACTTCCAGTCAAGATGGAAGAGTAGGTGAACTCTCTGCTTGCCTCTTCCCATGACCACATTGAAATTACAATTGAATTATAGAACAACCACCCTTGAGAACTATCTGAAGATTGACTGAACAGAACTCCTATAAGTAAGCATATAAAGAAGCTACATCAAGACTGGTAGGAGGGGTGGAGACATTAAACCAGCTGGTCCCACATCCACATGTGGCGATTAAAAATTGGGAAGGATATCTTGGCTATTCAGGTCCCCGCTAAGGATCAAGGGGTCCCAGTCCATACTAGACACCTCAACTTGGACCACCAGTGCTGGGAAGAGGAATCCTCACAAAATCTGGCTGTGAAAATTAGTAAAGATTCTATCTAGGTGAGAGAGAGAACTGTTGAAGTCCCTGATTTTGCTCTTAAAAGGCTTGCTCATGTACTTACCTGCTGATGAACTCACTCGCTGTGAGTTCTAGTGCTGGTGCAGCAGCTGAGAAAAGTTTCAAGGATGTATGGTGAGAAACTGAATTGTCTTACTAACACTGCTTGACCCACCCTGGTGGTTCTCTGAGAACCAGTCCCTTCCAGCTCATGCACAGGTCTGGCCCTCTTTCAGAGGCTGTTGCTCACGATCAGCCAGCCTTGGCCTATTCTTTGCACTTTAGTAAAATCTCTGTAAGGTCCACAAATTGCAAACAAGAAGCAGCTGCCTTTGATGTGTGCTTTACCTCTTGTAACGCGGTGTCCAGACTGGCACTAGTGGCAGCCAGTCTCAGTACATGGCATAGCCTTTCCCTCACGACTCCAAATTCATCAAGACAACTTCCAACTGTAGATCAGGTTGTAGCTCCTACCAGGTAGCCTCGGGCTGGGCACAGGCAGCTACTGGCTGAACCTCACCTTCATTGGAGGCCTTCTTAAGGGGCTCTGGGACTAACACATCTGGTGGTCAGGTTCAGACCACACTAGAGCACCACCCAATTACGTCCACAAATGACACATAAAAAGGGTAGGTTCAGCAAGAGTCAGAGCCCCACTATAGCAAATCTCCCTATGCGGGCATCAGCCCCCACGAAACAGCTCATTTGTTGTAGTTAAGGCCAGTCAGCTTAAGGATCAGTCCCATCCACTGACGTGTCAATAGCAGTCAAGGCTCAGCTATGACAAGGGGGCACACAAAGGCAAGTGACACCCTTGGAGCACTTGGCTTAGGTGACCAGGGAGACTGAGCCACTGGCCCCCAAAGACACCTACTATAGAAGGCCACCTGGCCAAGATTGGGAGATGTAGTAAAACTACCTAATACATATAAATGGACACAGACAGGCAATCAAACTGAGAAAACAAAGAAACATGTCTTAAATGAAAGAACAGGAGAAAACTCAAGAAAAAGAACTAAATAAAATGGAGGCAAGTAATCTACCAGATATAGAATTCAAAACATTGTCTATAAAGATACTCAATTAACTTAGGAGAAGAATAGGTGAACCTAGTGAGAATTTACACAAAAAGATAAGAAGTGTAGAAAGGAACCAGTCATAAGTGAAGAATACAATAACTAAAATGAAGAATACATTAGATGGAATAAGTAGCAGATTAGATGAAGTGAAGGACTGAATGAGCAATTTGGAAGACAAGTAGCAAAAATCACCCAATCAGAACACCAATAATTGAAAGTAATAAAAAAAATGAGACTAGTTTAAGGGACTTCTCAGATAACATCAAGTGTACCAATATTTACATCATAGGGGTGCCAGAAGAAGAGAGAGCACAAGATATTGGAAATGTGTTTGAAGAAATAATGACTGAAAAATTTCTTACCCTGGCAAAGGAAATAGACTACAAGTCCAGGAAGTGCAGAGAGTCCCAAACAAAATTGACACAAAACAACCCCCACTAGGACATATCATAATTAAAATGCCAAAATATTCAAACTGATGAAAAGTAAGGAACTACACCAAGATTACTATATGCAACAAGGATAACCTGTAAAATCAAAAGGAGAGATAAACGTTTCCCAGACAATAAAAAACAAGGAGTTCATCATCACCAAACCAATATTACAAGAAATGGTAAAGAGACCATTAGAAGAAAGAGAGGAGAAGAAGGAGAAGGAGGAGAAAGGGGAAGGGAGAGGGGAAAAGGAAAGGGGAAGGGGAAGGGAAAAGGGAAAGAGAAAGGGAGGGGAGGAGAGGGGAGAAGGAGGAGAAGGAGAAGATTAAAAATACAAAAAAATAAAATTAAGATAAATACATACCCATTAATAATTACTTTAAATGTAAATGGATTACATGCTCCAATCAAGAGACAGATAGATGAATGAATAATGAAAAATACCCGTACACATGCTGCCTATAAGAGAACCACTTCAGAATATCAAAAGACACACACATTCCGAAGGTAAAGAGATGGAAAAAGATATTTTATAAAAATTGAAATGAAAAAGTGCTGTGGTAGCAATACTTATATCAGACAATATAGACTTTAAAACAAAGGTTATAAGAAGAGATAAAAAAGAACTTACATAATGATAAAGAAATCAATCTAACAAGAGCACAGAACTCTTGTAAACATTTATGCACCCAATGTAGGTGCACTTAAATATATGAAGCAAATATATGACATAAAGGGAGAGATTGACAGTAATACATTCACTGTAGAGGATTCTAACACCACATTGACACTGAAAGACAGATCTTTCAGACAAAAAATCAGCAAGGAAACAGCCACCTTAAATAACACATTTTACAAGATGGATTTAAATGATATTTTTAGAACATTTCCCCTGAAAGCAGCAGAAATACATATACATTCTTTTCAAGTGCACATGAAACATTTTTCAGGATAGACTGCATGTTAAGCCAGAAAACAAGTATCAATAAACTTAAGAAGAGTTAAGTCATATCAAGCATCTTCTCTGATCACAGTGGGATAAAACTGGAAATCAATTACAAGAAGAAAACTGAAACACACACAAATACATGGAGGCTAAATAACATGCTACTAACATAAATGGGTTAATAATGAGATTAAAGAATAAATCAAAAGATAACTTGAGACAAATGATAATGAAATTAAAATGACCTCAAAATCTGTGGGACACAGCCAAAGCAGTTTGAAGAGGGAAAAACATAACAATAGAGGCTTACTCAAGTAACAAGAAAAATCTCAGATAACAATCTAACTTTACACCTAAAGTGACTAGAAAAAGAACAACAAACAATGACCAAAGTAAATGAAAGGAAATAATAAGCACCAAAGGGGAAATAAAATAGATTCTAAAAACACAATATAAAAGAACAATGAAACCGAGAATTGGTTCTTTGAAAAGATAAACATAATTAATAAACATTTAACTAGATTCATCAAGAAAAACAGAGAGAAAACCCAAATCAATAAAATCAGAAATGAAAGAGAAGCGACAACTGACTTCACAGACATACAAAGGATTAAAAAAAAAACACTAAGAATAATTATACACCAACAAATTGGACAATCTGGAAGAAATGGATATATTCTTAGAAACATACACTCTTTCAAGATGGAATCTAGAAGAATTAGAAAATCTAAACAGAAGGATAACTACTAACAAAATTGAACCAGTAATCAAAAAATCCCAACAAACAAAAAGTCCTAGACGAGAACACTTCACAGTAAATTTTATCAAATATTCAAAAAAGAATTAACATCTATGCTTCTCAAACTATTCCAAAAACATCAAGGATAAGGAAGGCCCCAAGCTCACTTTACGTGGCCAGCATTACCCTGATTCCAAAACCAGACAGACATTGCAAAAATAACCCCAAAATTATAGGACAATATCCTTGATGAACATAGGTCTTCAAAATAGATAAATAAACATCTATAGGTGTTCATAGATGAACATCATACATGAACAAAAACCCTCAACAAAATATTAGCAAACAAAATCTAGCAATCCATTAACAAGATTATATGTTAGGATCAAGGAGGATTTATTCCTGAAATATAAAGTTGGTTCAATATTTACAAATCAATTAACATGATACACCACATAAACAAAATGAAGGATAAAATCATATGATCATACCAATAGATGCAGAAAAAGCGTTTGACAAAATTCAGCATCCATTTATGACAAAAACTCTCAGTCAAGTGGGAATAAAAGAAACAAACCTCAACGTAATAAAAACTATTTATGACAGACTGACGGCTAACATCTCACTCAACGAGGAAAAGCTAAAAGTGTTTTTCTTAAGATGAGAAACTAGTTAAGGATACCTACTTCCACCACTTTTAGACAACACAGCATTGGAAGCCCTAGTCACAGCAATCAGACAAAAAAAAAACTATATAAATTAAAATGGACAAAGGAAAACTGTCATTATTTACAGATGGAGACAAATATATGGAGAACCCTAAAGAGTCCACTAAAAAACTAACAGAACTGATCAAAAAGTTCATTAAAGTAGCGGAATATGAATTAATATTCAGAAATCACTTGTATTTTATGCATCAATAACAAAGGTAAATTTAGAAAGCAATTACCCTTATAGTTGCATCAAAAATACCTAGGAATAAATTTAACCATGGAAGTAAAAGACTGACTCAGGCAATATATGGATTGAATGGAATCCTTATCAAAATACCAATTCAGAGAGTTTGGAAAAACATGGTGGAGTAAGAGACATCCCCAGTTATCTCAGGGCAGCCAGAGAGAAAAAAAAATGGTAACTTATAAAGGAAAACTTGTTAGATTATTGTTGGACTTCTGAGCATAATTCTTACAGGCAAGAAAGGAGTGAAATCACTAAGTGAAAGGAACTAGCAGCCTAGAAAAATGTATCCAGCTAAGTTCTCCATTAGATATAAGGAGAAATAAAGACCTTTACAGGCATACAAAAATTGAGGGAATTCTCCACTATGAGGCCTGCACTACAGGAAATACTGAAAGGGGTCAGCTCACATAAAACAAAATGACAGAAAAAAAAGTATGTAGGAGTAAGGTGATTAGCAGGCAGATAGAAGCAGAGGAGTGCAACCTTTACTAAGAACAAGGCATTATAAGCTAAAACAATAAGGAGAGATTTGCTATAGCAAGATAGTAATGAACATTCAGTATACATAGGGAAAAATTGAGACAACAATGACTGAAAAGTGGAGGATTCATGATCCAGATTCATAAAGGAGAATGGAGCTAAGGCATGCGCAGAAGAAAATAGACGACTGTATGTGTGTGTGTGTGTGTGTGTGTGTATATATATATATATATATATATATATATATATATATATAACTATATATATAATTATATATATCTGTATCTATATCTGTGTATATAATTATATATATTATATAATTATAAGTACATATAATTATATAAAACTATCTTTTACATGTTTGTAATGGTAACCACACACCAAAGATTCAGAACCAAAGTATATAACATAAAACAAGAAAGAGCAGAGGGAAATGCCACAAAAGCCAACCATAATAAAGAAAACAGAAACACAAGGACAAGGAAGCAATGGAAACATTGAGCTACCAGAAAGCAAAAGATAAAATGGCTATGTGAAGACCTCATATTTCAATAATCACCTTAAATGTAAATGGAGTGAATTCACCAATACAAAGCACAGAATTGCAGAATGGATCAAAAATCAAAACCCAACTATATAATACCTTCAGGAGACACATCTCAGCTCTAAAGACAAATATAGACTCAAAATGAAAGGGTGGAAAATGATATTTCAAGCAAATGGCATTCAGAGAAAAGTGGGAGTAGCAGTATTAATATCAGAAGAAGTAGACTTCAAAATAAAAATGGTAAAGAAAGATACTGGGGACACTTTATAATGGTAAAGGGCATCATGAACCAAAAAGACACAACACTTATTGATAATACCTATGCTTACAATCGGGAAGCCCTAAAATATATGAAGCAATTACTAACAGAACTAAAGGGAGAAACAGACCAAAACACTATCGTAGTGGAACTAAATACCCCACTGTCAGATATAGAAAGATCATCCAAACAGAAAATCAATAATGAAACAACATCCTTCAATGACACATTAGACTAACTGGACATAATTGACATTTCAGAGCTTTCCATCTCAAAACAGTTGCTTATATATTCTTCTCTAGTGCACATGGAACATTCTCAAGGATCGACCACATACTGGGACACAGAGATAGCCTCAACAAATATAAGAGGAATTAAATCATACCAACCACATTTTCTAATCAGAATACCTTGAATCTAGAGTTCAACTGCAAAATAAAAGCAGGAAAACCCACAAATATATGAGGATTAAACAACATTCTACTGAAGAATAACTCATAAGAGAAGACATAAAAAGAGAAATCAAGAGATACATAGAAACAATTGATAATGATAGTACAACGTGTCAAAATTTTTGAGAAATGGCAAAAGCAGTCATAAGAGGAAAGTTCATATCATTATAGACCTGTCTCCAAAAACAAGAATGAACCCAAACAAACAACCTAATGCTTCATCTTCAAAAACTAGAAAAGGAAGAACAGATGAAGCATAAAGTCAGTAGAAGAAATGAAGTAATCGAAATCAGAGCAGAATTGAAAGAAATTGAAGACAAAAGACAATAGAAAAAATAAATGCAATAAAGAGCTTGTTTTTTTTGAGAAGGTTAATAAAATTGACAAACCTTTGGCTATATTCCCTAAAGATAAAAGAGAAAGAACACAAATAAGCAAAATCAGTGACAAAAAAAGGAAATTATGACAGACAATGCAGAAATACAATAAATCATTTATCAATATTATGAAAAATATATAACACCAAATTTAATAATTTAGAAGAAATGGACCAGTACTTAGAAAAATACAACCTTCTTAGACTGAATCAAGAAGAACTGGAAAATCTAAATATGCATATCAACAGTATGGAAATTGAAGCAATATTCAAAAACCTACCAAAAAGTAAAAGTTCAGAACCAGATGGCTTCACCAGTGAATTCTACCAAACATTCAAAGAAGATGTAATACCTATTCTCCTCAAACTCTTCCAAAAAAAAAAAAGCAAAAAGGAGGCAATAACTCATTTTATGAGGCCAACATTACCCTGATACCAAAACCTGGTAAAGACGACACACAAAAAGAAAACTATAGACTGATATCTCTCATGAACACAGATGCAAAAATCCTAAATAAGATACTAGTGAACCAAATACAGCAACATATTAAAAAGATTATACATCACAATCCAGTTGGCTTTATCCCACAGGCACAGGGATGGTTCAACATATGCAAATTAATCAATGTGATACACCACATAAACAAACTAAAAAATAAGTATCATACGATCATGTCAATAGATGCAGAAAAAGCCTTTACCAAGATACAGCATTCAATTATGATCAAAACCCTTAACAAAATCAGTATAGAAAGAAAGTACCTTAACATAATAAAGGCCATGGATGACAAGCCCTCAGCCAACATTATACTTAATGGTGAAAAACTAAAACCCTTCTCTCTAAGATAAGGAACAAGGCAAGGCTGTCTACTATCACCACTCTATTCAATATAACATTAGAAGTCCTAGTGAGTGCAATCAGACAAGAGAAAGATATAAAAGGCATCCAAATAGAAAATGAAGAAGTCAAATTGTCACTATTTGTGGATGACATGATTCTCTCTATAGAAAACCCCAAAGACTTCAGAAATACACTACTAGAAACAATAAGCAAATTCAGTGAAATTTCTGGATATAAAATCAATGTTAAAAAATGCAGAGCATTCCTATTCTCTAATAATGAAGTGTCAGAAAAAGAAGTGGGAAAAATAATTTCCTTTTAATTGCAACAAAAGAATAAAATATCTAGGAATAAATCTAACAAAACAAGTGAAGGACCTATATAATGAAAACTATAAGACCCTACTACAAGAAATCAAAGAAGATACAGAGAAATGGAAAGATATTTCATGTTCTTGGATTAGAAAAATCAACATAGTTAAAATAACCTTATTACATAAAGCATTATACAGATTTAATGCAATCTCCATCTAAATCCCATTTTTTAAAAAATAGAACAAAAAATCATCAGATTTGTATGGAAGCACAAAAGACCCCAAATTGCCAAAACCATCCTAAGAAAAAAAGAACAAGGCTGGAGGCATCACTCTGCCCAACTTCGAATTATACTACAATGTGACAGTAATCAAAATAACATGGTATTGGTAGAAAAACAGATACACAAACCAGTGAAACAGAATCAAGGGTCCAGAAGTAAACTCATATGTATATGGGCGAATAGTTTTCAACCAAGAAGGAAAAAACATACAGTGGAGAAAGAAAAGTCTCTTTGATAAATGGTGCTGGGAAAACTGGAAAGCCACCTGCAAAAGAATGAAACTAGACTATTGTATATCATCATTCAACAAAATTAACTCAAAGTGGATTCAGGACCTGAATATAAGACCTAAAACAATAAAATGCATAGAAGAAAACAGAGGAACTAAACTCAAGGACCTTGGACTTACAGAAGATTTTATGAATTTGACCTCAAAGGCAAGGAAAGTAAAAGCTAAAATAAATGAATGGGACTACATCAAACTAAAAAGCCTCTGCACAACCAAAGAAATTGTTAACAAGTTAAAGAGACAAACACTCGAAGGGTAAAATATATTTGCAAGCAATGCCTCCGATAAAGGCCTAACATCCAAAATATACTCAGCACTCATATGACTCAATAACAACAAAAAACAAATGATCCATTCAAAAAATGGGCAGAGGACCTGAACAGACACTTCTCCATAGAGTACATACAGAAGGCCAACGGATATATGAAAAGATGCGCAACATAGCTCTTCCTATTAGGGAAATGCAAATCAAAACCAGAATTAGATACCATCTCACACCTTTTAGAACAGCTATACTCAACAGGACAAGTAATAATAAATGTTGGAGAGAATGCAGAGAAAAAGGAACTCTCTTACACTGCTGGTGAGACTGCAAAGTAGTGCAGCCACTGTGGAAAAACAGTATGGAGGTTCCTCAAAAACTAATAATTGAACTACCATATGATCCAGCAATTCCTCTGCTGGGTATTTACCCCAAAGTCTTGAAACTCGCATCTGAAAAGATATTTGCACACCGATGTTCATAGCACCATTATTCATGGTGGCCAGGACATGGAAACAACCAAAGTGTCCTACTATAGATGATTGGATACAGAAGAGATGGTACATATATATGATGGACTATTACTCAGCCATAAGAAGAGATGAAATACTGCCATTTGCAACAACATGGATGAACCTTGAAATTATCATGCTAAGCAAAAGAAACCAGACAGAAAAAGTTGAAAACCACATGGTATCACTTATATGTGGGATATAAACCTCAAAGCAACAAATGAACAAGACAAACAAACAAAGTCTCATGGACATAGACTATAGACTAGTGGTTATCAGGATATGTGTAATCCAAAAATCAAAATAAATGAACAACAAAACAGAAACAAACTCATAGATACAGAGAACAAACTAATAGTCACCAAAGGGGAAGTTGCAGGTGTGGGTGAAAAAGATGAAGGGATTGAGAAATATTAATTGACAGTTACAAAATAGTCATGGAGATGTAAAGCAGAGCTTAGAAAATATTGTCAATAATACTGTAATAACCATGTATAGTACCTGGTAGACATATTGGGGGAAATCACTTTCAGTTTTATAAATATCTAACTACTATGCTGTACCCCTGAAACTAATATTTTATTGAATGTCAACTGTAATTGAACAACAAAACAGAACAAAACAAAACAAAAACAAATGGTGCTGGGAAAGTGGATATCCACATTCAAAAGAATTAAGTTGGACCCTTACCACGTACAATGCACAAAAATTAATTTAAAATGAATAAAGGCCTAAATTTAAGAACTAAAACTATAAAAATTGCAGAAGAAAACAGGTGAAAAGTCTATGACTTTGGTTTAAGCAATAATTTCTTAGTATGACACCAAAAGCACAGACAACAAAAAGGAGAAGATAGTTAAGTTGGATTTGTCAAAATCCCAAAATTTTGCACTTCAAAGGAGAATATCAGGAGAGGGTAAAGACAATCTATGGAATGGGATAGCATTTGCAAACCATATATCTGATAAGGGATTAATATTCAGAACATATATAAAACTCCTACAATTTAACAACAAAATGTACAAATACAATCCAAGATGTATAACTATTTAAATAGACATTTGTCTAAAGAAAGTATACAAATAATCAGTAAGCATGAAAAGATACTCAATATTTTATTTATCATGGGAATGTAATTTAAAACCAAGTGAGATACAGACACTAGACTGTGTAGAACTTAAAAAATGATCAATAACAAGTATTGATGAGGATGTAGAGAAATTCAAACTCTCATAGAATGCTGGCAGGTATATAAAATAATGGCAGCCACTATAGAAAATATTTTTTCCATTCCTCAAAAAATTAAAGATAGAATTACAATATGACCTAACACTCCATTCCAATATATTTGCCCAAAGGTTTTCAAAATGTGAACTCAAACGGATATGTCAATGTTTATAGCAGCATTATTCACAGTAGCCTTAAGTTGGAAACAACCTAAGTATCTATCAACAGATGAATGGATTTATAAAATGTGGTATACAATGGAATATTATTTAGCCATAAGAGGAAATGATGTACTGATACATGCTATGACATGATGAACCTTGACAACATTATGCTAAGTGAAATAAGATAGACACAAAGGAATAAATATTATATCATCTATTTTACATGAAATATGAAGAGTAGACAAATTCATAGAAAGAAATTGGATCAGAGATAACCAGGGCCTGGAGATAGGGGAATAGGTAGTTATTCTTTAATGGTCCAGATTTTCTGCTTGAGGAAGCAAAGTTTTTAGAACTAGAAAGTGATAGTTGTACAACACTGAATGAAATCAAAGTCACTTAAATATACACTTAAAAATGGTTAAATGGGAGTTATTAAACGTAAAAAGTTTTTCCAGGCCATTTTTTTTTTACTACACTGTGTTTCCTAATCTCTGTCTTTTGTCAAGGTGAAAGGCAAAGAACAGTCAGGGTTTAGTGATCTGTCTGTCTGTGTGTGTATTTATTTTAGTAATGAGAAGAGAGGGATGGAAGCATTCTTTCTAAAATAAATGTGTAATGTGAAAATTCCAAGTTCATATACTGACTGAAGCATAGTCTTTCAGAAATTATTTTCAGAGGGTGAAAAATAGTTAAATGGGAAATTTTATGTGATATTTATTTTACCACAACTTTACAAATTAACATTGTAATATACCAAAAACCACTTAACTGTAAGCTTTAAATGGGTCAATGGGATTTGAATTCTGTCTCAATAAAGCTTTTAAAAAACTACAGTGAGGTCTTACTACACACCTATTAAAATGGCTAAAATTAAGAGTGCCTATTACTAAGTGCTAACAAAGATGTTGAGGAAGTGGAACTCTCACACTACTGATGAGCAAACAGTTGGGAACTTTCTTTAAAAGTTCTGGCAAATGGGGCCCCTGCAAGCCAGACAGTGTGGCAGAAATCCCTACTTGTTTGCATTTTTTCTAATATTTTTCTTTCTTAATCTTGACCTGAAGTCATCCTTAGTCACAGAGAAGCACTGCAGAGGCTAACACAATGGCAGAGTCAACTCGACCCTGAGAAAAACCTCTTTCCAGCCAGGGAAGGCAGAAAGAAGTCTAAAGAACATGGAAGAAATTCATGTTTTTTTTTTTTTTCTGTTTTCGCTTCTCTCTTTGCAGGAAGGCAGCTATTTTTTGGCAAAGTTGTGGGGCATGATGGCATGTAACAGGGTAACTCCATCTCTTAGCCAGAGTACAAAGGGAACCCTGAGGGCCAGAGAGCCTAGGGGACATTCAGGAGAGAAGACATCTTGGAAGGGGCCTCCCCAATTCTGCGTATGAGCAGACATGTTTTTGTGCTCAGCCCAGACCTCCATAGCACTTTGAAAATGAATTAACATTGGAACATCTACCAACAGGGGACAGACAGGATTTGCGGTCTGAGGCTAATGAGGGTGATTGCCTGTTAAAAAGGGAAAAATCAACATTCTCAAGAGAATTTTAGGGCATTTTTGCAGCCAGAGTCTTCCAACAAAAAACAGTTTTTGCTTTGCATAGCAGTACAAAACCATAAAAAATGGCCATGCAAGCTAAAGCTGTGCTGTACTATCTTAGTAATCAATGGGCAAAAATATAATTTTCTGTGACTATTAGAAAGTTTTCATCAAGACATTAAAAACTCATGCTATCAGTTATAAATGCATAAGGAAATGAGCAATATAGTAAAAGTAATATTAAATTTTGTACATGGTAATTGAAAACATTAAGAACACTGAGAATTAAAATATTTTTTGTCTTTATAAAAATGTTTATCAATAGTCGTTTGAATAGCGCGTGCCTTCTTAAGTGGTACAACTTATTTAAAACCCTTGGTCATATTTCTTTCTAAGTCTGGATCAGCTTCCATCATCTTCTCCTTCATGCTTTTAATGTCATGAAAGATCTCCAAGTTCCTTTAATGTGAGGTTTTCTGCTGGTGTCTCTTACACTCATCCTTTTCATCACAAGCAATTTTCTCGTGTATTTGATAGCTTCTCCTTTGCTAAGTCCCTATGGCTTCATGTCTGAGTGTCTGGAATGGCAGTAGAGTTGACATCCTGACAGTCAGCTATTTCTTGAATGATCCCATTTATGTTTGAATTGAATTTCACTTTCACTGTTTTTAGTTTTTATTTCTTTGCTATACTTCTTTCCTATTCAATGATCCAATTTTGTAAACAGTCATGTGGGTTTATCACTGAAAGAAAAGGGAGCAACACAACCACATGCTTTGCAGTCTATGTGTGAACTAAGATGCTTGTGACCATTCACCAAAAGACTCTCCAAGAAACAACATCATTGGCCACTGAGCATGATACCATCTGTTATTTATGTAGTCATTGGTGGACTGAGGAACTAGCAGTAAGTTTGCACTTCATGCAGTCACTCACAGGTAACATACTGGGGTAACTGAAATTTGAACCATGGTGTTAGGGTACTGGTATCAACTAAACTGTGGTAACTGAAATCTCAGCGTGGCCAAAGACACTACCATATTCTATTTATTGGATGTGAATCACAAATTCTGGCTTAATTCCAAAGGGACAGAAATTAGGCTCCAACTTTTGAACAGAGAATTGTCAACAGATTTGTGGACATATTTTAGACTTACCACATTTCTAAAAAATAGTTTCACACAATATAGAATTCTGGGTTGATGGTTCTTTTCTATTAATACTTTAAAGATACACTTTCACTGCCTTCTGGCCAAAATGTTTCTCGATTAGATATCTGTGGATATCTATAATTCAAATTGTTGTTCCCTGTATAGAAAGTGCTGTTTTTCTCTGGATGCTTTCAATATTTTTTTATCTTTGGTTTTCAGCAGTTTGGTTTTGACATACTAGGAAATCTGTTTAGATATTGATGAGTTTCTCAAACTGATACATTTATATTGTACATGAAATTGAGGAAGTTTTGAGCTTTTATTTCTTCAAAACTCCTTTTTTTTTTAGCTATTTTTTCCCTTGCTTTCTGGGACTTCAGTGACAAAAATATTAGGCCTTTGATATTGTCTCACAGATCTCTGACTCTGTTCATTTTTCTCAGTGTTCCTCAGATTGGTTAATTTCTATTGATCTGACTTCAATGTCCTGACTCTTTCTTCTTATTTCCATTCTACTAAGAAGTCCATCCATTACATTTCTTAATAATCTCAGAAATAATATTTTTTAGTTCTGAAGTTTCCATCTAGAATTTTTATAGCTTCTGATGTGTCTGTCAAGAACTTCTGATTCTCCAGGAATACCTCAGAGATATGGCAGTGTTCAGTTCTAGACCACCGTAATAAAACAAATATCACAATAAAACAAGTTGTAATCTTTTTGCTTGTAGAGAGTATTGCCTTCCATTTGTAAAAACCACAACATCTGTGAAGCACAATAAAGTGAAGTACAACAAAATGAGAGATGCCTGTATTTGTCTTAAGAAAGTGGTTACAATAGCTGTTTTCAAGATTTTGTCTGATGATCCAACATTTGAGTCATTTTTGGCTGGATATGTGTTGATTTTCTTATCCCTTATGGATATATTCCTGGTTCCTTGTGTGTCTAGTAATATTATATTGTATCCTGGACATTTTGAATATGTCCTAAAATTGCAACTTCTTAAAATGCTCTGGAGAATATCAATTTTAAGCAGGCAATAAACCTAGCATGTTGGAGACTGCAAATTCTGTCTCTCCTTCTGTGGGTGATGATTCCAATGGCAGCTCAAGTTTCAAAACTTTTGTTTAATTCATTGGGGCTGCCCATGCACGTACAGCTTAGGCCTGAGCCCAGGACCTGCACCGTTTTTATGAGTCAGGAGTACGCTTCTCAAGCTCTCTCTTTTCTAAGATTCCTCAACACACACTGTTTGGCTCACAGGAACTTCTTGGAATTTTTGTTGCCCATCCTGCCTTTTCATCATACAAGGACTGGGATCTCCTTCAAGAAGGGCTGGGAAAGAAAAAGAAGCAAAGTATATCTATATTTATGTCCATGTCTACACCTATATCTATCATCTGTATCCATTTAGAGAGAGAGAGAGAGAGAGAATAAACAGTGATTTTCTTCTGTAATCTCTCTGGCTCCCGGAGACTCCATGTCCTGGTCCTCTGGCCAGAAAAAAAAAAATGGCCTTTCTGGGAGTTTTTGTTGCGTGTGCCAACTAAGAAGTTCTGTGATGGGCCACTTTCATCTCAAAGCTGGAAGAGTTAAGGGAATAAAAACCCCAAAAACTCATTTCTGTACATATACTTCTTCAGGTTTTGACACCCCCACCTGACCAATGCGCCTGCCATTATTTATTTTTCAGAGTCCCCAGGGAGTTGATAGATAATTTTTCCAGAAATTTTAGTTGCAATAAGTGGGAGAGAGAGGTTGAAGTGTACTGACTTTATCCTGGCCAACAGAAGGAGTCTCGAAACTCCAAAAGTTTTAAACAATGTTAGCAACAGGGAGTTTCAGAACAGTTTATTTGGCAGGTGAAGAATCCACATGAGAAACTGTCCAACTGTACCTTTGCTTCACTTGCTCCCTAATTTAACAGAACTTAACTTTAGCATTTCCTAAAGATGTTTTTAAGAATTTGATTTCTCAAAATATTATAGTGCTGCATTTTTGAATCCAAAATTGGCTTCTGCTGTGCATTTAAATTTGATGTAAGATGTATGAAGATTAATTTGTCACTACTCTATTCAAAACACTATATGGAGCAAAGCTTAGTAAGACAAAATATTTTGGAGAAGTTTTCATAATTAGCTTAAAATTATGTCTATTTTCTTTGATTTACATGTAGGAAAAAGGTTTAGCTTATTTCAATTACAAGGAATCTTCACAATCAAAAGGATTGCTTTAAAATCACATCAAATAAGTATGCAAACTTTAATAAGAAATGCTTGATTTTAAAACATACACTCTCTGTCTTGCTGCACTTTTAAGACAAATAAATTACACAGTCCACCGGTAACACAATGTCAGCAACTGTATCTGCAGTAATTAGCTGAGTAAGAGTGTGTGGAGTTTCTGATCAGCTCTTTTGCAATATGCCATAGAAAAGAAGAGCTAGTTAACCTGTTGCTTAGCAACAATGCCTCATAGACCAGAACTTCTGGAAATCAAAGAGATGATAGGAGTATGAATTGTCCAAATTCACAAAGAGAAAGGCTGGGTGCAGTGTACAAATGAACAGAGAGCTGGGAAACTACCTTTTGAAAACTCAGCAAAGGCTATACAAGTGACTATTTGAGAAATAAATCAAAGGCCCTGTTCTCAAGTTTTTTTATGCACACAAAACACATTGAATTCTAAGGAGTCTGAATGTGTAAGGGCCAAAAGATTAACCCCCCAAATGCTCAAGAAAATCTAAATTAAAAATAATTATTAGTGAAGTTTTATTAACACACTTTTCGGGCTGTGCTATAAATTCCACCTTTCATAGGTAGTAAAAGAAAATCAACACTAAAGTTTTACTAAGAGATTGTTAAGTTTCAAATCCAAAGCACAAAGAATTCAGCAAAATAAAATGAAAAGGTTAGCATTTTTACAGATTTGAGCATTGAATCTTTCCTGAAATTAAATTGCTAATATTACAGAGAGAAGGTGTTTAAGAAAAATAAGCATTTCTGTTTACCTCAGTTGTGAAGAGATTAAAATGTCCATCTCTCTAAGAAAATCTTAAATATGTAAATATTGGTTGTTTTCAGGTAGAAACACTGAATAGTTCTTGCAAAACAGTCTTTCTAAACCTTTAGAGAATATTGAATCAAAAAGCAGGAGAATAGTTGAAATGGGAGATACTATTATTTCAAATCCTGTGGTTACCAAATAATTTTCTCTTTTTTGGTGCTTTTAATTAAAAATTATTTTAGCTTTACTGAGGTAAACTTGACAGATAAAACTGTAATATATTTAAAGTGTATAATGTGATGATTTGATATAAATGTGTATTGGGTGGGAATACTTAAGATCAATCTCAAAGTGAATTTCAATTAAACAATACAGTATAACCACCTGTAGTCACCATGCAATATCTTCGATTCTCTGGACTTATTCGTCTCATAAGTGAAAGTTTGCATCCTTTGACCAATCTCTACTCAATTACTTCTCCTTCAAACTCTGCCACCCTCTGGTAAATACCATTCTACTCTCTACTCTCTACTTCTATAAATTCAACTTTTTTTCTTTTTAAGATTTCACATAAAAGTGACATCATGCTCTGTTGGTCTTTCTCTTTGGCTTTTTTGCTTAGCAGAATGCCCTCCACTTTTATCTATGTTGTCACAAATGGCACGATTTCCTTCTTTTATAATACTGAGTAATGTAGGAAGTAAACAGTTTTCCTAAGTTCTGTGAGCTGTTATAACAAATTAATTGAACCTCAGGAGGGGATTGTAAGACCCTCCAATGTATAGTCCAACAGTCAGAAGCACAGATAACAACGTATAACCATGTGATTGGCATCTGAACTGAGCGAGGGGCAATTTTGTCAGGCTGAGCTTGTGGGGTCTGATACTATCTCCAGGTAGATAGTGTTAGAATTGCATTAAATTATGGGACACCAAGCATGTGTCACAGAATTGCTTAGAATGTGGAAAATCCACACATCTGTTTTTTGAAGAGAGTGGTGTTGTATTGAAATATTGAAAGTACAGGTGACAGTCAGAAGAAATGAGTTTTACCTCTAGATCTGATATACACAGAAACTTTAAATATCTTCAGTTCATAAGAGTCTGTCCCCTTTTTCTCCAAGCTCTCTGCTTTTTTCAGACTGCCCTAACCTGGGATCCATGTGGTATTGCTTTTGGCCTTCTGTACTGAGTTCAAAATCAGTCTCCAAAGGTCAGATTGTTTCAAATTCACTCTGCTCTGTTCTCTCTGAGGTGAGTTTGCCTGACTGAAAGGTATGTTTCCTTACCTAATTTATTTTTCGTGTATTCTCTACTATTAACATTTCTTAAAGGTACAGATATTTCCAGAAACTCTCATAGGAAATTAATTATACATTAGAAAATTAAGTGTAACTGCTAAATGGCTATCATGTAGGTCCGCATGCAGATTTGGATGAAGTCACAGATTTATTATAGTAAAATACAAGAGAGTTTCTTCTCATGTTGTTAGTTTGGTCATTCTTCAATATGTGTTATTGTGTGCTAACTGTATAATCGGTATTAGAGATAAAGCAATGACAAAGTGGTAAAAACAATACCTGCTCTCAGGAAGCTTTCAGTGAGGAAGGAGAGACAACATACAAACAAGGATGTGACTTGGCATATCAAATGATAATTAGAGCTGTAAAGAGAAATGGGGTGGGAAGTTTGGAGGGGGAAGTGATGTATGGGGAATTCATCACTGTTCCTACTGGGTGATTACCAGAAGGGATTTTGGAAAACCTCACTGGCAGAGAAACATTTGAGTAGAGACCGGAAGAAAAGGAAGGAGACAACTGTGTGGTGTCATGGGGCAGGGATTCAGGGTGAAGAAACAGAAAATGCCAGGTTCTAGGGCAGGAGCATCTTGGCACACTGAAGAGTTGGCACATAAGACTGTGAGGTGAACAAGAGAGAGCAAAGGCACAGCTGTGGAGTTAGATAAGAGAGGTGACCAGGGGTCAGAACATGTAAAACTCACAGGACATGCACACATCTTGTGGAACACTATCAAGAGTTTGAGCTGAGGGGTGATCTGACTGGATCATCTGGTGCTGGGTGGAGAGCATAGTTCAGGGGTGAAGGCAGGAGGTGGGCATGGCTAGGAGAAATCACAGTCATCCTGTCAAATGGTGATGACAATTCTGAGCAGATACAGTAAGGGGAGGCACAGAAAGGGTCAAATGAGGGCATATTCTGAAGCTAGATATAGAGGTTTAGGTGATGGGGAGATGAGGTGGAGTGAGGGGAGAAGTTAAGAAAGACCACAAAGCTGAGGCCTGAATACCTGTCAAGATGGAGTTGCTGTCTTGGAAAAGGAGACCAAGCAAGAGCAGGTTCAGGGGGAAGTCTAGTTGGTTTGGGCATGTTAGAGGTCCATATGGGGATGTCATGTTGGCAGCTGCGTGTGAATCTAGAATCTAGACTGTATGATAAGGTTTGGAATGGATAAATAAATGTGGAAATCATAACAGTATAGATGTCATTTAAGTCAGAAGACTGGATGAGGTCAGCAAGGGAACAAGTTGCTGAGGAAGTAAAGTGGTCCAAGAACTAAGTCCTGGGTCAAAGCAGGTTGGAGAGAAATAGAAACCAGAGATGGAGGCAGACCTGAAAATCCAGTGAAGTCAGAAAACAAACACAATATGCACATACACACATAAAATACACAAAAATTTGTGTATCTTATGTAAAATACACATAAAATACACAAAAAATTTCTGTAGAATATACTGAGCTGGAAACTAAGTGATGGAAACATTTCAAGAAGAGAAGGATGAACTGTGCCAAATGAAGCCAATAAAGTCAAGTCTGGGTTGATGGAAATGTTCTAAAATTGGATCGTGGTGACAGATGCACAACTTTGTATGTTTGCAAAGAAATTAAGAAATTAGATTTTTCAGTGGGTGAGTTTTATATGTGTAAATTATATGAACATGTTAACAGCTCGGTAATCCTATTTCAAATAAATGTACTTAGCATACAGCAACCTAGCATTTCTGCTTTCAAAGAAAGTGAAAACATTCTGTGTAAAAAGAGCATGTGCATGAGTGTCCATAACAGCTTTATTCATAATACCCCACATGTGGAGCAACACAAATTTCTATGAATTTGTGACACAGTCAAACAATTTCAAATCACTCAGACCTAAACAGAGTGAACTGCTTATCTATGCAAAAACATGGGTGGAATAAAAAATCTCATTTTGAGCAAAAGAAACAGATATCAAAGTGCACATTGTGATTTTTTCCCATTTTACACTGTTCAGGAACTGTTCAAGCTGATGGATATTAATAGAAACCAAATCCGAAAATTCAAATGGTTGGCGTAGAAGTGGGTATTGATTGATAAGTTCCATGGCGGTATTTCCTGTATTAATAGACAAGTTCCATGTATAGACATAGGTTTTTGTTTTTGTTTTTGTTTTTGTTTTTAACAATTGAAAGGAAGACCGTTCACTGGCAAAAAGGTTACAGCTTGCTTAATTGCCATAGTGGCTTTATTATTGTGATCTGGAACAGAATCCACAATACCTCTGAGGTACGTCTGCATAGATAGGGTTGTTGGATACCACAGCGAGGAGGTACAAGGTATTAAAAATTTATCAAGTCGTACAGTTAAGGTTGCTATTTTAACTGTATTTTTATTTATACGGATATAAAAAGATATAGAGACGAAAGAGAATGATCCATAGATATTAACGGAGGTGAGCACATCAGCTTCTTGGTGGATCTCTTATTTAGAGTCAAACTTGTTCCGTCTGTTTGCAATCAACTCTACGAAAGACTTGAAGCGCAGTAGCAAGCACAGTGGCTGCACAGATTGAGAAGTGCCAAACTCATTGACAAGTTCAGCTCAGTGAAAGAGGAGTGTGCAGGGGTTTAGCCATCCTTAGAAGTTTCAAGGTGAGAGAAAGAGTCATTAAATATACCCAGCCTCACTGACGCTTACAGAAAGATGAACTTGACCTATTCGTTGCTGAGGCAAGAAATTACTTACTGGTTCCAGAACTGAAGGAAGAGAAATCCAAACGCTCATGACAAGAGGAGGAGATGGTGGAGATGCTAAAAATGCTCACATTCCTGAAAGAAGTTGTGAAAATTGTTACTTTACAATAAGGTTTTCCAAAGCCACCAGAAGGCCAAGAGCTAAGCCCTGATGGTTCCCAGGAGCGGTCTTGGGTCTTAACGTAAAGCAGAGCTCTTCCTTCGTCTCCACTCAGGTCTCCTCCGCTGTGAGGCTGCCTCCTCCCACCAACTCCTCCACTTGACAGTCGCTGAGACCAGTGGATGCAGGGGAGCCCCCTCTCTGGGCTGGAGCTCCTCTTCTTCCACATGCTGCATACAGTGGTCAGCTTCTGTATGGATGATCCCCTTAAATGTAAAGAACGTGAAGACTTCCTGGAGTGCACCAAGAAATGGGACTTCTTCATAGTTGCAGAATATTTGAGCTGTATCTTTTACTCAAACTGAATCTTCATCAGACTACATTTTTCAAAGTGTTTTAGGCATTATTCATATATTAATCTTCTAAATGAACATTTATATTGCATTCTCTCCTCGAATACTCCATTTTAATGGAAAAACATATGCAGCTTTGTAAGAAAGACTTTTATATTTTATATTAGTTTCAGGTGTGCTGCATAGTGGTTAGACATTTATATAACTTATGAAGTCACTCCTCCCCACCCCCCCATTACTGTAGTACCCACCTGGCACTATACATAGTCATTAAAATATTATCTACTATATTTTCTATGCTGTACTTTACATGCCCATGACAATTTTGTAATTTCTCTTTAATCTCTTCACCTTTTTCACCCAGACTCCTAACCGTCCTCTCATCTGATAATCTCTAGTTTGTTCTCTATATCTAAAATGCTATTTTCATTTTGTTTATTCATTTATTTTGTTCTCTATATTCCACATATAAGTGCAATCATATGGTATTTGTCTTTGTCTGGCTTATTTCACTTACCAAACTGAGGCAAGCTGCAACCAGTACTGGGTCTAAAGGTCCAAGGAACCCCAAGGCTTGCAGCTGCCTGCCAGCTGCCCATAAGTCTCAGCAGTTGATATACTCTTTGGTTGGTACGTGATTTGAGTGGAAGGCGGTCCAAGGAAGTCATCGGAGTAAAGCAGCCAATTTCACTTGGCCAATGCGGATTTAGATTTGGTGACAGTGCTGAGCTTGTGGCTTCTTGCAAGAGTCTCAGATCATACTCAGCCAAATATCTAGGTGGGTTAGGTGGGGATGGAGTGAGTGGATCTCACCAGGCCATCGCAGATTCAGAACTGGATGTGGGGGTTGGGGGAGGGCTCAACACAGGCAAGGTGGTGCCACCTTTAGCTACACAGGACTAGGGCTCAACAGAGGGGCAATGGCAGTTGTCCCTCCAACCCTTGACCTGAAGCCACACAACTCAGTGTTTCCCTGTATGTCTTTGGTACCTCCTGAGTTGCTGGCTGTCAGAGCCCAAATGAGTGCCTTTAATGAGTGAGTCTGTGTGTGAGCTCTTTTAGTGGATTTTTGGATTTCCAGCTTCTATCTCATCTGTCCAGTCAAAATTCCTACTGGTTTTTCACAACCAGATTTTGTGGGGACTTCTATTTTTGCCCTGGAATCCTGGGCTTGGGAGCCTTGTTATGGAGCTGGAGTTGCATACTTCTCCAGGAGGACCTCTGGAACTGAGATATCCCTCCCAATGCTCAATGACCACACATAGGTTCGGGGCTAGCCCCTTTCGTATCTCTGGCCCTCCTACTAGATCTCAATGTGGCCTCTTCTTTTTATCTTTAGTTATAGGAGTTATGCCCAGCTAGTCTTCAGGTGGTTTTCCAGGTTTATTGTTCTACAATGTAGTTGTAATTTTGATGCAGTTATGGGAGGAGGCAAGCACCACATTTACCTATCCTGTCATCTTGAATCGACTCTCACCCAATAAAAACTTTGAATAGTCAACGGCAATATTCCTTTCATGGCATTGTGTTCCCAATATTCACCAGTCATATGTAAAAGAACCTGTTTTTGTGTAAGTATTCTTTCAAAAAGTGATAATAGATATCTTTTGGGATGTGGCTAAATGCCATTGCTTAGGGAGAAATTTATATTATTTAATATTCATAATTTAGTATGATAATGTGTAAATATTAAAATAATATAACAATGAAATAGTTCATGACATTTGTCTTTCTCTACAAGAAGTTTTAAGTAAGAGATTTTTGACCAAGAAAAAATCCCTTTGGACAATTTTGGAGAGTTCTGTATTGCTGCCCCTCATCCCTCTCTCTCTCACCAGCTAACACTCCTCAGTGGAAAGCTGAGGAATATCGCAGGGATTTCTTTCTCACATAATAAAGCTGGGATACCCACAGTTAGTAGCTTTTGTCATGAATGATATCCCCTCATCAGGCTATGAGTATAATCTGGCAGCTGACATAGTGGAAGGAAACCAACAAGAGAAACTTTGATAACTGGAGGTGGGAGAGTCACAGGAGATGAATGACAGTGATAGCACCACAAGAAGGTAAATAATTTCTCTGCAAAATTTTTAAAGGAAACTCTGCTTGGGCTTATAGACAGAGCAATGAAGACTTGAAAGAAAGCCCATGTCCTTGTAGAGCTGACAGCTTATGGGGAAAAGGCAGATTTTAAAAATGGAAATTAAATAGAAGAAATAGCCTGTCACATGATAATGTGGTATCTAGAGAAGAATAAAATGGGGGTGGGCAGCAACGAGTGATGAGGATGGGCCAGGGATTCTCTCAATGGAGTGGTTCTGGAAATTTTCTCTGAGACGGGGGTAGGGGGGACACCTGAGCAGTGAGGACATCTGGGCAAGGGACAGGACAGGTGACAGCCCTGAGTGGGCATGTGTGTACTGGATGTGAGAACCAGCCAGAGGCCAGGTCTAGAGCTCAGAGAAGCAGTCACAACTGGGACTTAAATGTGAAGGGTCATCAGGGAGAAGGATTACCAAAGAAGAGACTACACCCAAGGACTGGGCAGATTCTGTGAGTGAATTCAGCCCACATTAGGTTTCTCACTGTCAACAATGTCACAAAAGCCTCAACAGTGACCAACCTGTGTCTGTCCCCACCTGTTGAAGTTTGAGTTGTACAGAATCCCATCCTCGTCCCTCTTCCCAGTGTGGGTAAGAACACCTCAGGCAGTCACAGAACCCTGAAGAGAGCTAAGATATGTGGTCTGTATCATCCCACAGAGTCATGGTGGAGAGACGAAAGGCAACTTTTGTCCTCAGCTCTAGAAAGATGATGCCAACCAGAGATTGACCTGGAGACTTAGCCTGTGATTGAGTTTTTAACTCTGGGATCCGCCTCCAGTTTCCTTGTGGTCCTCACTATCAGGTGAACTTGGGATGTTAAGACACCCCTTCAAGTCCTCTTGCTTCTTGGGTCATTTCAGCCCTAATATCCTATGAAGCATTGAATCAGTCCCCTCCTACTTCCTATGGCTGGGTTCTTCATTCCACGTGAGCAGCATGAATCCTTCAAGATTCAATCCTTCAAGATTCAATCCTTCAATTGCCTGGAAATGAGGCGAGGGTATTGGGATGGTGATACAATACAGCCTCAGCCACATACCTATATATGTACATATCCTTCTCTCTTTTTTTTTTTTTTTACTTTACTTATTTAAATTTTTTAGTGACATTAGTTAAGGAAATCTAGTAAGTTTCAGGTGTACAATTTAACAGTAAGGCATAAACGTATCCATATTACATGCATTTGTATACACACACACACACGCGCGCACACACTCACACATATATGTATGAGTACATACATATATACTTAAAGGAGCTTATACATACACATATACATATACACTTACACATACACATACCTATAATATACATACATATTTATGTATATAGATAGATAGTCCTTAATAGAGATGACTTCTCTAATCACATTTAAGACATTAATAGATGTATATCTGATGATTTCCTATGCTTATGAATATTGTTTTTTCTTTGTCCCTTGTTCCCATGTGTCTGTTTTTTTCCACTATCTTTCCTGCTAGTAGATGTCCTCAGGTATCAAGTGGTCTTTGGCTGCCAAATTCTATGTGTGTGGTAGGGAGGAAACAAGTGAGTGGGAGCTCTGTGTGCCTGAGTGTGGTCTGTGACTTTCAGTTCTCTCTGGGTTAATTAAGTGAGTATGCATGTGGACCTAGAGGTATTCGACATGGGTAGCTCCATATCTCCCACATGAGTATACTGAGGTCTCCTGCCTTGTTGTAGTGAGTGACTGCCAGGATTCTAGATATTGAGCAAAGAATGAGGGAAAGGGAAGTTCAGTTTACAAGCTTTCATGATTTCTGTTCCTCAGGACAACTTATTCTTCCACTTCACCTATGTCCTCAACGTAATTTTTATGAGATTTATAAAAACTGCCTGTGTTTATAAAATTGTCTTCCATTTTAATCCTTAGCAATTAATTGTATATTAAATTCTTATAAAAGCACCAAATTTTTTCAATATGACTGTATCATTACAGCCTCCCATTGTTAATGTTTAAGTGTTCTAGTTCCTCCACATTATTGCCTATTCTTTTTCTTCTTAGCCATTCTTGAGGTCATATCACTGTGATTCCGCATACATTTTTATACCTAACTAGGTTTTTGCTTGTATTGAAACTTTTTAAACAAGTTTACTGGCCAGTTTTTGATATTTATTGTGCAAGTGGCTATCAAATTTTTTATCCACTTTTTATTTGGCTGTGTTTCTTTTTATGATTGAGTAGTAGATATTTCTCTCTCCTGGATAGCAGTTCTTTGTCAGTTATATGTGTGAATATTTTCTCTCAGTTGTGACTCTTATTCAACATGTTGATGGTGTTTTCTAAAATTAGTGTTGTCTCATTTATTATTATTATTGTTTTCATTTTTATATTATTATTATATTATTATTATTTTATTATTAGAACTTTCTCTGGCCAGAAAAGCTTTGCCAACTCAAGGCCAGGAAGATAGTCTCCATGTTTCTCTCAGGAACTTCATAAAATTTAACCTTTATAGTAAGATCCATGATCGATCTGAAATTATACTTATATGTAGTGAGGTTTGGTTTGGTTTTGGGCTATTAGGGAGGTGACTAGTTGTCAAGCATCTGGCCCTAGATGATTAAGTGCCAGGAAATGTGAACACCCCCCCTCCCCACCCCACCTCCTTGTTTGTGTACAGGCCAGAGAGAGGAGGTTTAATTCTGCATTATTTAGTTTGCGTATTAAAGGTGTGCTCTTGGATGAGGGAGGGCCAATTTTCCCAGGCCAGAAAGGCTTTTAAGCCGTCAAATATGGAAGTGATGTCAGTATCCTGGCAGTGTTAAGTCATTCCTCCTTTCTCACTCCTCCATTTAACAAATAAATAGACATCTACAGGTGAATAAAAGTTTTTCAACACTGCATGTCAAAGGACCAGGAGACCCTTGCCCACTGTGCATCTGAAAAAAATTAATCAATAAGACCTTGTTAAAGGCTGTAGGTCAAAAGGAGGAAGCAAACCAGCCCCAAACATCATAGTTGGGTCACAAGGAGGATATCTGGACAGTGCTGACCTGGGCAGATATCCATTCATGAGACAGAATTTGTAGAAGTCCAATTGCCTGAGGAGAGATTCCAGCATGCCACTGGAGTGGGATAGAGACAAGTTTGGATGCAGAGAAAAAGTAGGAACTCCCCTAGAGCTGTTCTCCTTTCCAGGGTGGGACTGCATGAGGCTAAGTAGTCCTGCAGTGGCAGTGGTTACCTCTCTCATGGAGGAGGTGAATGTGGTGACCTCGTCAATGGAGGAGATAGAAAATGGTATGTGACTGCCTGGCTATCCCAGTTGTGTCGGTCACGGCCAGAGAAACCTATCTATCTGTAGCAATACTCTGATTTCTGAGGTGAGTCCTCCATGGCTAGGGGAAGAGAAAGGGAAAGAAGCAGATAAAAATATCAAAGGGCATTATGAAACATGATTCCTGCTGTTTGCTTCAGGACATCAGCAGGAAGTCTATCCACAAACCTCTGAGACTACCCAATTCAAGGATCTCCCCACCTGTCTGCAGGTCTCCCGATGCCCCAACTGTTAAACCCACACCTCTCCCCACTTTTGCATCTGAATTCTTGTGTGCACTCTTGAGCGAGGTAGTGAGAACTGGTCAGGTGATCAAAGTGTTCACAGATAAGGGAACCAGAGTTTGTGAGCTAGGTAGAAACCTCAAGTTGGAGTTACAGTGCCATACTTTAGAAAACAAAAAAGGGTTTTCCTGCAGCCAGTTTGGTGAGTTATAAGAATAAAACACAATGGTTAGGAATTCTGCCATGAGAAGGAGCAAGAAGAATGAAGCAGGCTATTCATACTAAACCTAGAAAATCCCAGAGAAGCCACAGCAAGGAATAGTGAGTGACACATCTGAAGATAACCGGTAAAGATACTTTAAATGCAAAGCAGCAATGCAAAAATAAGAGCAGCTTTAAAAATCAGAGAAATATATTATTGCTAAAGATATCAATAATTTTCCAACAACTGAAGCCAAAGACATAGAATACTGTAACCTAGCTGATAAAGAATTGAACATAGCTGTATTAAAGTAACTTAACATTTTCACTAGGAAAAAGTTACATGACTAAATGAGCTCTTTATGAAAGAGATAGAAATCATAAAAAAGGACCAAACAAAAATTCTAGAACTGAAGAATTTAATAAACGGGGTGAAGAGTATAATAGAGAGCATGTGAAGTAGAGGAGAGCAGATGGAAGATGGAATAAATGACTTAGAGGACAGGAATTGTGGAAAAGCACAGTTACGAGAAAAGAAAGGGAAAAGAATAAAAATGAGCAAAAAAACCATTTGATTAATGAGATTCAACCAAAAAGGCAGACTACAGAATAATCAGAATTCCAGAAGGGGAAAAGTAGGAGGAGGGGACAGAAATTTTATTTAAAGAACTACTAGATGAAAACATCCCTAAAATGGGAAAGATTTGGACATCCAAGTTCCATAACCTAATAGATTACCCTATTATCAAAAGATCTCCTCTAAGAGAATTATAATAAAACTATCAAAAATCAGTAGTAAATAAAGAATACTAAAGGTCAGCTGGGAACAAGAGAGCATAATTTACAAAGTAACCTTTATTCAGCTATTAGTGAATTTCTCAGCATAAACCCTATAGACCAGCAGAGAGTGGAATAACATATTCGAGGCACTGAAAGCTGATAAATTCCATCCAGAAATACTCTATCTGCCAAAGTTATCCATCAGGTTGAAGGAGAAACAAAGGCTTTTCCAGACAAACAAAAGCTAAAGGAATTCATTTCTAGTAGATCTGTCCTGCAAGATAGGCTGAAGGGAGTTCTTCAAAGTGAATCAAAAAGACACTAAGCAGTGATGTGAGCACTTATGAAAGTATATAATATACTGGAAAAGGTGAGAAATATATTGTCAGATTCAGAAAAATCCAATTCTATAATTGAATGTCATATTACCCACTGAACTATAGTATAGAGGTTAAAGGAAAAGAGTGTTAAAATACTTATAGTTACTATAACTTGTTAATGAATGCAAAGCATAAAAAAGTAAATTGTGGCATTGAAAAAATAAAATGGGAGAAGGAAAAGGGTGGAGCCATTTTGGCAAGTGAAGACAGATTGCTATTAGCATTAAATGGACTATTTTATCTATGGGCTGTTTTATGTAAGCCTCATGGACCACGAGGTAAATCTCTAGTACAGATTTATAACACGTATGAAAGGGAAACAGCATACTACCATGCGAAACTACCGCATCACAAAGGTCGGCAGAAACAGAGGGAGAAAGAAACATTAAAAACAAGAAGCAAATGATAAGGTGGCAGAAGTGTGTTCTTACACATCCATAATCATTCTAATGTAGATAGATGAATACAGTGATCTAACATCAGAGAGTACATGGATGGATAAAAAGTAAGACTCTCCTATATACTGCCTATAGGAGACTAATTTCAGTTCCAAGACACACATAGACTCAAAATAAAGGAATGTAAGAAGATATTCCATACAATTGGAAACTAAAAGAATGTGATGATAGCCATACTTAGAGTAAAGTAGACTTAAAGCCAAAAGTGGTGATGAGACAATGAAGGTTATTGCGTAATCATAAATGGGTCGATACAATTCCAAGGATATAAGAATCAAAAATATATAGGCATTCAACATCAGCGCACCTAAATATATTAAGCAAATACTAACAGAGCTAAAAAAAATAGACAACAATTAAATAATAGTAAGGGACTTTACCCCATTTTCAATGTGGATAGATCATCCAGACAGAAAATCGACAAGAAACACTGGAATTTAGTCCAAATAGACTAAACAGACGTATATAGAACGTTCCATCCAACAATAGCAGAATACATTTTCTTTACAAATGCACAGAATATTCTCCAAGATAGATCTTATAATAGGACACAATTTCAGTAAAGTTGCAAGACACAAGAACAATTTACAGTTTCATGCCTATGCAATAAGAATGACACATCAGAAAAAGAAATAAATAAAACTATTCAAGAATTCATAATAGAATCAATATCAATGAATTTAACCTAGGAAATAAAAGATCCGTACGACAAAAACTACAAGACTTTGTTCAGAGGTATTGAAGAAGACACAAACACAGGGAAAGACATCCCCTGTTTGAAAGAGTTAATATTATTAAAATATCCATACTACTGAAAGCCATGTATAGATTCAATGAGATTCCTATCAAAGTTCCAGTGACATTCTTCACAGAAAGAGAAAAATGATCCTAAAATTTTCATTGAATTGCAACAGGCCTCGAATAGCCAAAAACAATCCAAGAGAAAGAAGAACCAGACCAAAAACATTATATTTCTCAATTTCAAACTATCCTCTAAAGCTATATTAATTTAAACAGCATGGCACTGCCATAAAAATAGACACATAGATCATTGGAACAGAACAGAGCACCCAGGATGAAACCTTGTGTATACACAGTTAACTAATATTTGACAAATAGCCAAGAACACACAATGGGGAGAAGATAGTCTCTTTAGTAAAAGATGAAGGAAAAACTGGTTATGTTTATGCAGAAAAATGAAATTAGACCCTTATATCACTCACAAAAATTAATTAGATATGGATCAATGACATAAACATAAGATCTGATACCATAAAACTCCTTAAGAAAACGTAGGGAAGAAAATCTTTGACATTGGTCTTGGCAATGTATATAATACCAAAATATAAACAACAAAAGCGAAAATCGCGGAGTGGAATTCTGTCTAATTTGAAAACTCTGTACAAGAAAAGAAACAATCAACAAAATGAAAGGCAATTACAGAACAGGAGAAAATATTTGCAACTATATATCAGATAAAATGTTAACATATAAAGAATCCATAGGACTTAACAACAACAATAACAACAACAACTACACCACCACCACAAAACCTTACAACTTGATTGGAAAAAGGGCAGAGGAAGTAAATAGATATTTTCCTAAAGACATTCAGATGGCCAACTGATACATGAAAATTGCTCAACATCACTAATCACCTTGAAAATACAAATCAAAACTACAATGAGCTATCACCTCACACCTGTTAGAGTGACTATTAGGGAGAAAAATGATAAATGTTGGCAGGATGTGGGGAAAAGGGAATCCTTGTGTACTGTTAGTGGGAATGTAAATTGGTACAGCCACTATGGAAAATGGTATGGAGTCCCTCACATATTAAATATAGAACTACCATATGACCAGAAATCTCACTTCTGGGTATATACTTAAAGTAAATGAAAACAGGATGTTGAAGAGATATATGCACTTTCATGTTTACTGCAGCATTTATCACAATGGTCACGATATGGAAGGATAAAGAAAATGTGATATATTCCACACAATGGAATATTATTCAGCCATGAGGAAGGACGTCCTAAGGTTTTGCAACAACATGTTTATACCTCGAAGACATTATGCTAAGTGAGTAAAGTCAGACAGAGAATGACATGTAGAATCTTAAAAAAAAAAACAAACAAACAAATTCATAAAACCAGAGAGTAAAATGGGGGTTACCAGGGGCTCGAGTTGGGGAAAGAGGACAGATGTTGCTTAAGGGTACAAACTTGCAACTAGTAGAGACATAAGTCCTGGAGTTCTTATATACAGCATAGTGAATATAGACAATAATATAATAATCAAACTTGCTAAAAGAATAGATCTCACCTTTTCCCACCAGAAAAAGAGAAATAATTATGTGATGTGATAGAGTTGTTATTGCTACAATGATAATCATATATAATACATAAATGTATCAAATCAACAGGTTGTACACCAAATTTTCCTAATGTTACATTTCAAATATATTTCGATTAAAAGGTTAAAATATAATAATATACAGGAAATAAAATACATGATTAATACAATATATTCCTTCCATTTCTTTCAACTGGTAAAAATTGAGATATTTTATAACATGCCTGGCTGACTATGACATCATGAAAAAGTACTCATATATTGCTGGTAGAAATGCATAAAACTAAAGGCTTTGGAAAGTAATCCAAAAGCATTTATTTATAAATGTTGATGCATAAATTCTATTCCTGGAGTTTTATTCCATGGAACTAAAAGCACCAGTACCTAAGCCTGTGAGCTAGAATCGTTACTGTAATTTTACATATAGCAGCAGCAATAAATAAATAAATAAATAAATAAATAAATAAATAAATAAATGCGAAAATCAAAAAGTTAATGCTCATAGAGAAATGTCTACAAAATGATATATTCATCAACTTGAAAATTACACAGCTGTTATAGAGAATGAAATAGAATTATATCAGATAACAGAAGTATTTCCACAGGTATTGCTAAATAAGAAACTCAAGTTGGGGAAAGCTTCATAAAATTGTATTATGTTTACACATAATGCCAATTGTACATCTATTTATAATAGGTGTGGATATGAATCTATGTATCATCTATTTATCTGTAGCATAAGATTAATATATAGAAAATATGAAAGAACAGTGATAAGGGGAGAGAAAGCAATCAAAAAGGAAGAACAAAACAATTATCAGAAAATTGTGATAACATTTTAAAAGCTATGTAAAATTATGCTTGTAAAAAAATAAAATCAAACATGCTAAAAATATATTCACTATTAAAGCTACCTGCTTTAATAAATAGAAAGTACCACCCAATATTTAATATATAATTTGATCTTCAGAATATGCTTTTCCCTTGTTGGATAGCATATAGACCTGGTACTGAGATGATCACAACTGTCCCTGAGTATTTGGAAATCACAGAAATATTATTCTCCCCTTCAGATGTCCCCAGCGATGAGAAAATTTACTGAGAGCAATCCAGGCCAATGTGGCCTTGCGATAACATTGGACATGAGGAAAATTAATACCATTCAAACAAGGTTGGTCCCAAACTAATGTGACTATGCAATAAATCAGACTAAGGCACTCTGTACCTCGGCTCAGCATCTTTCAGGGGCCATTTAAATATTTTAAATACTTGGCAAATATGCCACTTTTTTGCTCCCCAAGAATTCTTCTGATTACCATGTAGCCTTCACGTCACTATTTTAACAAGACAGAATTCATGGACCAGAGTGTCATATGTCCAGCTCTCTAGATCATATTTGTTTTATTGTGATGGATAAAATTTCCTTTTTTTCCCCCTGACACTCTAAGTTGGGTGTCAGACTCCCTGGGTTTAAATTCTATCTGTGGCACTTACTACCTGTGTGATCTGTGAACAGTTTTCTCAATCTCTCTGTGCCTCTTTTTCCTCAGAACATGGGATGGTATGAGTTTCTAACTCATAGTAGTGTTGTGAGGGTTAGATAAATACATGTTTAGAATAGTGTGTGGCACACAGTATGGGATTATAAATATTTGTTATTATTATTTTATACAGCACTTGATGTGGCATTCTGGTAAATGTGCCAGTCTCATGAGCTCTGTCAATGAGAAAAAAATGACTAATTGGACTCCAGCAAAATTATAAAATTTCTCCCTTCAAAAAGTTTGTTTAGGAGGATGAAAACATAAGCCCTTAAGAAACATATTCGCAATCCATATTTGACAAAGGACTTATATCTAGGCTATGTAAGGAAACTCTCAAAACTCAATAATAGGAAAACAAAAAATTTAATTAGAAAATGGACAATAGACATGAACATATATTTCACATAGGAAGATATATGGAAGGGAAATAGATGAACATATAATAAAAGGTTCCATATCATAGCCATTAGAAAAAAAATAAAAAAATCAAAGTCATGGGGAAATATCACTACATGCCTACAACAACTAAAATAAATAATAACAACACAAATAATGGTGGCGATGCACAGAATCCAAGTCTCTCATACATTTTTAATGGGAGTGTAAAATTGTAGCCACTGTACAAAATTGTTTGACTGTTCCTGATATAACTAAACATATGTTTATTACATGACTCAGTACTTGCGTTCCCCTAGGACTTATCCTAGAGAAATGAAAATTAAATTCACACAGAAAACTGTGCACCACAACTCCATTCGCATTTTTCTTTACCTGGAAAGAACCAAAATGTCCTTGGATAGGTGAACGGTTAAGCAAACTGTTGTATATGCATATCATGGAATACTATTCAGCCATAAACAAGCAAACTTTTGATATGTGCAACAACTTGAATGGATCTTGAGCATGTAATGCTGAGTGCAAAGAGCCAGTCTCAAAAGACCACACATTGTTTGAATCCATGTATACAAAATTCTTGATATGACAAAATTATGGTGATGGAAGACGAGTTAGTGGTTTCCAGAGGTTAGGAATGGTGGGGAAAGGGAGGGTTAGCATGAGGGAGATTGTTGTGGTGATGAAATAGTTCCATATTTAAATCATGATAGCAGTCGCAAGAACCTGTGATAAAATAGCAGAGGATTACTCAGACATGTACTGAACCCAATTTCCTAGCATCGCTATTGTACTAAAGTTATGTAAAATATAATAACGATTGGTGGTAAAAGCTGATTTTTAATGGTACCACTTATAATGTATTTCATAAATATTTTATTGTCTGTAACAGGGAGTACAAAAAAAGGGCAGAAACAGAGACAGAGAGAGACAGAGAGGAAGAGTGAGGACGAGAGGGAAAGGAGAAAGATATGCCGTGTATATTTTTTTTGTCTACCATCAAGAGTTTGAAAACAAGTATGCCATAATAAAATCATGAGATAGCCCTTGCCTGTCTTTGGTGCTCAAGGGGTATATCTAGAGGTCATTGATACTCCCTAGCGCCCTCTGCTGTGCTAAGATGAGATCCACTGTCTTCTTGCCAGTGGAGGTGAGCCTGCATTGAAATCCCCCCTAGAGGACTTTTACGTTAACAGCCATAGCTGTTGGTCATGACAGACTGAATGAATGATAGGACACAATTTCCGTAAAGACTATTCTGTGAATAAAAAGAAATGGACACGTGATTATTTTTAATATTGAATGTTAGTAGATTGTAAATGTTCTCAGCACACAAACAAAAAAAGGTAGCTGTGGGAGATCATGGATGTGTTAACTAACTTTATTGTAAGAATTTAACAACATATATGTATATCAAATTACCACACGGAACATCTCAGAGTTACACAAGATTATGTGCCAATTATATCTTAACAAAGCTGGAATAAAGAATTAAAGTTAAAAAGAAAGTTACATTTTAAAGTTTCTCTTGCAGCCATAAAATTAATTTAATCTAATTTATAAAATAGTTTTTCTTTATTACTATGAGCTTCTCAGGAGGGCGATGATTATATGAGAATTTTAAGCAAGGATATTACTTTGATCCAAAGCAGAAAATATTAGTTCCAAAATTATACCAGTCAAAAGTGGATTTTTCTCTCATTTTCACTGAACTACAATATAAAATTTAACTGCAGGTTCTTAAGAGTTGTATTCTTCAAAACGAACAATATAAAAGATAAAAATATAAATAAAAATTACATAAAAATTACAAAATGCCTTTGTGTATAAAGAAAAGTATTTGAGGGAAAGAGTGATAGTAATGAAAAATAAAACCACAATATACTTATTTAATAAAATACTAAATTACAAGGCATTTACTTAAATACATAATTTTCATCCATATGTAGTTTAGTCATTTATATTTTTCCTGTCTTTTTAAAATTTAGTTTCAAGTATACAGTTCATATATATAGTTCATAAAACAATCCCCTCAATTGCACCCTCCCTCCCCGGACCCTCCACTTAGCCAACGTATTAATACTAACTGCATTCCCTGTGCTGTGTTCCCCATTCCTGTGACCATCCATCAGCTACTAACTTGTACTTCTTTAACCCTTCACCTCATTCTCCCATGCCCGCAAACACCTCTCCCCTCTGTCTGACACCAAATTGTCCACTATATTTGTGAGTCTATTTTTTATTAGTTTGTTCTTTTTATTCCTTAGATTCTTCATATAAGTGAAATCATATAGTGTTTATCTTTGTCTGACTTAAATATCTTCTAGGTCCAAAAGCATTATCTCTTTCCATTTCCATCCCCTTCCTTTTCATATGTAGGGGGTATTGTTTTCTCATCCTTTCAGCCACTCTGTCTTTTGGTCGGAGCACTTACTTCTTTTTCAATTAAGGTACTTATTGATAGGAATGTAGTTGTTACCATTGTTTCTGTTTTTGATACATGTTTTTCTTCTTAAAGAAGTCCCTCCAACATTTCCTATAATACTGGGTTGGTGGTGATAAATTCCTTTAGCTTATTTTTGTCTGGGAAGCTCTTTATCTGTCCTTCAATTCTAAATAATAGCTCTGCTAGATATATTATTCTTACTTGTATATCTTAGGTCTTAATCATGTTGAATATTTTATGCCAAGCCCTTCTGTCCTGCATAGTTTCTTTTGAGAAATCAGCTGCCGGTCTGATGGGTATTCCCTTATAAGTAACTATCTGTTGTTCTCCTGCTGCTATTAATATTCTTTCTTTACATTTAATCTTTGGCATTTTAATTATGATGTGTCTTTGTGGGGGTCTCTTTGGATCCCTGATTTTTGGAATTCTCTGAGCTTCTTGGGGTGTTATGTTTGTTTTCTTCACCAGGTCGGGGAAGTTTTCCATCTTTATTTCTTCAAACAGCTGTTCAACATCTTCATTTTCTTCAGTTACGCCAATCAGACAAATATTTGGACCCTTAATAGTGTCCCATATCCTCCTGAAATTATTTTTATAGTCTTGGCATCTTATCTCTTGCCATTCTGAGTGAGTGTCCTGATTGGCTTTCCTGTCCCCTAGATAGGCCTTTTGATCCTCTTCTTTATTGACTTTCATTCCTTTTGTTTATTCCATTTAATATACTTCTAATCTCAGATAATATGTTCTTTATTTTAGACTGGTTCCCTTTTATAATTTCCATTTCCATTTTTATGCTTTTTATCTCTTTGTTGAAGTTCTCACTGAATTTATCTACACTTCCCAAAAGTTCATTGACATGAGCTTTATAACCAGTGTTTTGAACTCTGCATGTGTTAGATTACTTGACTCCATTATATCTGGATCTTTGTTTTCTGCTTCTTTGTCTACCCATTTTGGCTGCCATTCTCTGTCTGTTTCTATGAACTAAGCAAAGCTCCTAAGTCTCCCGGTCTTATTAGTGTGGATTTGTGAAGTAGGTGTCCAGTGGCACAGTCCTGAGAGGAGTTCAGCTGCAGGCCAAGTTTAGCCCAAACCTCTACCCCTCCAGGGCCAAGTGTCAAGATTCAGCAAACAATCCCCAGATACTGTGCTTATAGTTGCCTCAAAAGGCCACACCAAGGTTAGGTGTCTCCAGTGTGAGTCTAGGTGCTGCTCAGCAAGGAGCACCTGACTCACCAAGGTTATACCAGGATATGGATTGGGTGGAGCCATGAGTTGGGGGAGGTAGGGTTTCAGGGAATCCTCTGGATGAAGGGACCTCTGTTATCCATTTTGATTACATCACTGCTATGGCGGCACTGTGTCCGCCCACTGGGAGGGTCCAGGGCTCAACAGGAAACGATGAATACTCATTGCACTTCTGTACAGAGAGAGTTTTGCCCTGCCTTCACTCTGACAATGTCTCCCTGTAAGTCCCTGGAGCCCCCTGCGTGCAGCCGAATCGGCACTGGTGCTCAGAGCGAGTAGGTCCATCACTGTGAAAATTTGCTCGTGGACGCGGCCCCTTTAAGAGATTTCTGCCGCTGCCACTTGCCGCAGCCTGTCTCACTCAGCCACTAGTAACTAGGCAGCCCCACGTTCTTTCCCCATCCTACCTTCAGCCATCGTAGGGTGCTTTCTTGGGTATCTCCCTAGTTGTATGGCTTGCTTGCTCCTCTAGATTTCAGATGATTTTTCTTTGCTGCTGCTCCTTGTTTCCGTCACAACTTTGATTTGGTCATTAGAGGAATGAGCAGTAATCTATGCCATTTTTTCCCCACAATCATTCATAATTTTTTAATGCCATAAATCCTGAAGTATATTTTACACTGTGAAATTTCACTTAAATTTTTTTTTCATTTCTAAATCACAAGGTATGCTTTAAATTAGTATTGGAAGATTACTTTCTTATAACTTGTGATGAATTTTTATATAATGTATCTTTCCAATTATTTAAAACTTAAATAATTATGTAATTCTTATACTACAGTAAAATTTACATCCTGGTACTTAGGAATTACTGCATAAGCTTTATCAAATTAAAAATTAATTTATGATGTTTGGGTTTACTCATATTCTCTTAGCCATTATGTTGTCAATAACTGGTAAAATTGTGAATAACAGGAAATGAAGATTAAGCATCCCTCTAACTCCAGCGTCATCAAGGCTGGTTTGCTTTCCAGGAATAGCTATAAAAGTAAATGTGTTTTTACCTTCTTTTTTTTAATGATGAGGCTTTATGTCCATAATACTTTATGTTCTTGACATATCTGCCTGAAATAAAAAAACGCCAGCATCATATGTAAAATTATTACTGAGCATATTGAAAGATCATATACTTAACTTTTGAAACATTAAAGTTTCAAATTTAATGTTCTATTACAGGAAATTGTTTGAAATGTAAAAGCTTTTATTCATGCAGTTATTATTTTGTTAGTTTACATGGCAATAGACGGTTCAATTTGTTTTAAAAGTTGATGAAGGGGATATATTTAAAAGAAACAGTATTATTTAAGTAAATGACTTCTACTTTATAGCAGTAGGTAATTAAGAACATTAGGATTAGCACTAAAAGGATTTTAAAACAATAAATATATTTGTGGAATGATAATTTTTTTCTGTTAATCTCACTTTCTCCAGGTGGAGATTTCTGCAACATGCTTTAAACTAATTTAATAGAATGATCTATTTTTGTTAAAAATAGAAGTCAACCAAATCTAGTAGCCACACGAAAAACTGTGAAACATTAAAAAAGGAAAAGATAATATGCTAGCTATTAAATTCAACAAACAGGAGATCCTAAGAACCAGAAAGTGTCAAGACTGTCAGCTTAGTGCATTTGCCCACAGAGAAGAGATACTCCAAAATCTTTACAGTAAAATGGCAGAACATTGTTTATCATTGGCCTTTGAGATGAACTAACTGTAAGAATACCTACTGCTTGAAAGCACCTCTTATTATTAAGTGATTCAGTGAGTTTCATACATTATCTTGTCACTGAACCATAAATGGGCTGTGTGGGTAAGATTTCAGGACAGTTATGACAGGTTCCCTAGCCTGATGTTCACATGAGGAGGAGGTTAGAATTCTGAACATAAGGCAGCATTCCCAACCTGTTGTGCAAGTATGTTATTAAGTAGCACAAAGATTTCACACAAATAAATGTTTAATGTTTCAGCTAGCCTTAATAGTAGGTACCAATAGGAAAAATATCAGATAATATTCTAACAACCACAAAGAGAATAACTCTCCTTTTATGAAGTGACTTCTGTGTTATACAAATGGAATAAAAATCATGTGTTGCTTCAGTGTTTTTTTTTCATTGTTCACACTGTCATTTATTCTTTTTACTTAAAACACTCTTGAACAATTTGATAGAAGATAAAGAAGGTATGCTTATGGCAAATGTGAAAAGAAGCCCGGCATCAGATGTCATTAGAGAATTGCAAATTAGGAGATACCAGTACACACCAATTAGAATGGCCAAAGTCCGAAACACTCGGCAACACTTAATGCTGGTGAAGGTATGGAGCAGGAGACCTCTCTTTCATTGCTGGTGAGAATGCAAAATGATACATTCACTTTTGGAAGACAGTGTGGCATTTATAAAGCTAACTCTAGTCTTTACTACATAATCTAGCAATTGCACTCCTTGGTAATTACTCAATTGTTTTGAAAACTTACACAGAAATGTTGACAGTTTTATTCACAATTAGAAACACTTGGCAGCAACCAAAATGTCCTTCAATAGATGAGCAAATAAACAGACTGTGTACATCCACACAATGGAATATGTTCCCTAGAATAAAAAAAGAGCCAAGAAAAGACATGAAGAAAACTTAAGTGCATTTTCTAAGTGAAAGAAGCCACTCTTAAAAGACTACTTAGTATACGATTCTAAGTACATGACATTCTCCAAAAGGTAAAATTGTTGAGGCAGTAAAAATGCGAGTGACTACCAGGGGTTCAGGATGGGAAAGCAACAGGGGAGAGGTTGAATAAAGAGCACAGGAGATTTGTAGGCAGTGAAACTATTCCCTATGATAACTTGATGCTGGATATTAGACCAGATGACATTATGCATTTGATAAAACTCATAAAACGGTACAATAGAGTGACTGCTAATGTAAACTATGGGCTTTTAGCTAGTAATAGTATATCATTTATTACTTTTCCCAAATATACCACACTAATGTAAATGTTAACAGGAGAAACTGTGTGGGGTGATGAGAGAGGGGTACATAGGAACTCTGTGCTTTCTTATTCCGCAAGCTTAAAACTTCTCAAAAAGTCTACTAGAAAGCATAATTATGTTATTGTCCATATGTCTCTAATTTGATGTGTGCACACATTGTTTCAAGGAAAGTTTACCTATGGAAATGCAAAACTGATACAATAATATTTTTCTTATTTGCGATTGTATATATTTTCATGTATGACTTGTATAATTTGAACCAAAGTAGATTATTACCTCCCCCGCCCTGCTGGTCACAGATGTTCCTCTTTTCATGTTAATGCTGGCTCCAGGTTGTAGTATGTGTTCTATTTCATAGCTATGAAAGAGACACTCGTGTGCACCTTTACTTCTTTCGGCAACTTGATTTTAAAAGGTACACTTCTGGAGTGGCATTAAACTCCTTAACCTCCCTCCACCCTTCCCCACCCAGCGCACGTCTTTCATTATGGATTAAAAAATAAATTCAAACACTCCGAATGGCAGACATAGTAAAATGAGCATCATCTACACACATTACATAGACTTAATGATTAAGCC
>PVKZ01006054.1:0-41402 GCA_004027375.1 Macroglossus sobrinus
GAAATCAAGAAGAACCACAAGTTCATGGAGATTAAACAACATGCTGCTGAAGAATAACTGGGTCAGAGAAGAAATAAAGAGATCAAGAGATACATAGAAATGAATGAAATGAGTAGAAATGAATGATAATGATAGTACAACATATTGAAACTTTTGGGATGTGGCATAAGCAGTCATAAGAGGAAAGTTCATATCATTATATGCCTATCTCCAAAAACAAAAATGAGCCCAAATGAACAATCTAACGCTTCATCTTAAATATTATCATTTGGTAGCTATATAACTTACTACAAAGGGAAAGTTTACTTTAAAAAGACTAAAGGAAGCTACTAAGTTAGATTTTTGAGAATTTCTAAAGTTTATCTCATGTCTTTCCTAGATCAACCTTTAGTTCCAGATTTTCCCATTTCTAATAATCAAAATTTGAAACTGACACTCGAATTGGGAAATACCAAGGCTTAGTATGTTAACCCAGCCTTTCATTACTGGTGCCTCAGATCATTTCCATAAAGTTACTGGTGCTTTCTCTACAATGGTACTGCTTAGACTTATTGCCATTGAATAATTTGTTCAAACAAGTTTTTGGTCTGCTTTTCTTTATTAAATGTCATTCTATTCCATGCTCAAAATCACAGCCATTCTTCTCCCCAGCATGTCAATTCTAGCTTATAACATTATTTCATATCCCATCTCTTCCTTTTCATGTCCCATAACACTACCCTAGTTCAGGCCTTCAATGCCTTTGGACATCATTTAGGTTTTTTGGTATTTATTGAGGTTAGTCTCGAATAACTATGGTAGACATTTTGAAAAGAGATAAGGAAAAAAATGAGCACACATTGAAAGCCTTTTATATACCAAACAATGTAACTCTTACATCTTTAATCCTTAAAATGAATCTCCAAGATAAGTGGCATTTCCTCCATTGTGAAAGTTAGGAAATTGGGATTCAGTGAAATCAAAATAATTTGTCACATGTGTTAGTAGAACTGGAATTTAAATTTTGTTTTCTCTTGACTTTTTTCATTATACATACATAACTCTCCCACATGCTGGAAATGACAAAGCAAGTCAATGATTTCTAATATCAAGGAATTTACAATTTAGTAAGAAAGATAAGATGTGTATAGAAAAAACTATCATCCCAAGATCAAAATGTCGTAAGTTCTATAAGACATAAGGTACAGTGCTGAGGGGTTTGGTAAAGCTTTCCAGAGGAGAACACGTTTTGAACTAAATTTTAGGACATGTGTAAAATTCAGATAAAAAGAGTAGAATAAAGGTATTTGGTGGGAGGGGAGAAACAAGACTATGAAGAGCAATAATTGAAAGCTTGTGATGGGACCAAACCATAACTGAATTCATTTGGGCATCTGGATTTAATTCTGTATTCAACAAGGAAAACTGTGACTTAAAATGGAGATATGAATTAGGAATCAGTTGCAGGCAACAGGTCATAAGTTTTGAACCAGAAGAGGGCAGCAGGCACAAAAAGGAAGGAATGAATATAAAAGGTGTTATCTATCAAAACTAGAGGGTATTAGAGCCTGAGCTTAGAATTTGCTATGAATATGGTAGGTCTTTAGATCCATTTCATTTAACTTTATTAAACAATATTGTTCCTGATGCAAGAAGTGGAATTTTGACCTTATATGCAAGAAATTCACCTACAATTACTTATTGATGGCAAATTCTTTGTGGGTATAATATAATAAATGTGTTGATGTTCTGACTGCAATGTATCAAAAATTAAAATATACAAAAATCTGAAATTAATAAAGAAGATATTGGAGTGATGATGCACATTAAAATGTACTTTAAAGGATTTATCCTATTTTTCTTTAAATAGCATGTTTTCCTAATCAATTCATATATGATTAAACCTACATTCAAAATTTCATGTAAAACCTTCATGGGAAAGTCTTTCTTAATCAGTTTCACATCAAATTCACATGCACAGCTTTTCAAAATTACATGCTGAGTTAAAATAAAAATCTCTGTGGGTAGTACAATCTACCCATAAGTGATTCATAGTTATGTTGGGAATTACTGCCCTACAGGACAAGCTCAGATCCTTACACATAATGGCTGTTCAATATCTATTTGGTAACTAAGCTAATTTATATAAAGGCCTGGTCACCTAGGATGATACTTTTCGAGCTAACTGTACTTTAGTCTAACCTGAAGAATTTTTTTTTAAAAGAAGGAAGGAAAAAAAAGAAAAATACTCCTTGGCACTACCTCAAATCTGTTTAAATTCCCAGGGTTAAGGCCCAAGAATTTGTATTTTTAAACAGGGTCCCAAAGGAATCTGTTAAACAGCCAACCTAGTGATCCTAGTTTCAACCTTCCACCAAGGTAGTTCTCAACTCTGGCTGCACATTATATCACCTATGTTGTTTTTAAAGCATACTGATGTCCAGCCTCTACTCCAGATCAATTAACCAGACTCTCTTGAGAGTGGTTCCCAGTCATAGTTTGTTTTTGTGGGTTTTGTTTTTTAAAGCTTCTCAGGAAAGTCTGTTGCACAGTGAAGGCTGAAAATCACTGCTATCTTTTCAGTAGCCAAATTTTCATGTATTTTTGTTGAACTGAACAATCTGTTGTCCTAGAGTAGGGGGTGTCAAGTGCCTTAGTGTGCATCAAAATCACCTGGAGAGCATGTTAAGAGACTACTGGATCCCACTTCCAGACTTTCGGATTCAGCAGTTTCAGCATGGGGGCCCAAGAATGTACATTTTTCAAAAGCTCCCTGGTGATGCTGATCCTGTTGTTCCAGAGACCACACTTTGAGGACCACTTAGAGCTTCCACTGATCCCAGTTCCAGTCCTTGAATCATGATAAGTATAATCACTCTTCTAAAATGGCAATCCAAATATTTTAAGAGAAATGTTATATTCTTTATCCCCTTCCTCCCTCTTTAGCCTTTTTGTGAATTGATCCCAGTTCCTATCATGCAGCATGATTTTGACTCCTCGTACTAGTTTGCCTAAGTCCGTGTTATTCATAAAGTGTAACATAACCACAATCACCCTAATGAGGTCACTATAACGACAAACTAATAAAATGAGATCATTATCTTATTTTTTCAATTGTGAAAAAAAAACACATGAAATTGACCATTTTAAAACCATTTTGAAGTGTACAGTTCAGGAGTGTTAAGTATATTTACCTCCTTATTTGAATATTTCTCTTCTATTATTGTAGCCTAAGGTAGCTTCAACATTTTCTGATGGTTACATCATACTACTGACTCATGCTATGCTAACTTTTGACTAAAATATAAGCTTTTCATGTGGAGCTATTTAAACTCTGTTCCTCCAGGACATAGTTATATAGATAGAAACTTTTCTGGGTCCCAAAACAGACCCAATATAAACTTCTGTGTCACATTTCACTTTTACCTTGTTAGATTCTACCAATCATTCCAGCCTCTCAAGATATTTTAAATCCTTATTCTGTCTACAAGAGGCTTGTGGAAGGTGTATTTTTACTGAGAACAATTATATATGATTAGGTATTGTTTTTCCAGAGGCCACTCCACACTGTCAAATTCTCCTCAAGCTGCATTAACCCTAAATTTGAAACAATTGTGATGATTTCTACTTTCTAAAGGTGATACCTGAGGCTTGGAAAGGTCGAGTCATAGAGCTAGTGTCAGAGCCAGCTTTAAATCTGTCTGCCCAAGGTTTCCCTGAGAACTGGTTCTTTAAAAAGCCAGTCTTGAATGAGAAACTTCCTTTCTAGGTTTGGCATATGTAAGAAACATGTCTGATTCACAAGAGATGATAAATAGATGTTCCTTTAACCCCCTCCATCCTATCACCACTATTTAAGACATGGCATTTGGACTCCCAGAAATAAATGGCCTATAGCCAATTCTGAAAGTAAGAGAGGTAAATGGTGATAATATAGATGTTTTTCAGCCTGTCTCGGGGAAAGCCTAAAGGGTAGGCAAAACTCAAGAGAGTAGATGTTAAATTAGGGGTCAGGTGTACAAATGACATTGGCTGTGAGGAAGATGGCTGAGATAGGAACTAATGTTTACTGAAGCACTCACTGCATTCCAGGAACTAAAGTAAATGTTCTTGCAAAGAACCGGGCTTAGGGGTTTGTTTTGGTAGGAATGGAGAGCAAAGTATAGCTGAAGAAATTTAATGATTTTTATCTTCTTCTCCTTTTCTTTATACTTTCTCCATGTATTTTCTCTTCCTTTACTGGTTAGAATATGAAACAAATGTATGTATTTTTATTGGTTGGTTGTTAAATATGGGCTTATACTTATTCTTAGTTCCAAAAGCACTAAGAGTTGTAAAAAGCACTACAATGAGAGAGACTGCATTACAGTGTTTATCCTGCTAGTAACTGGCTATATGACTAAGAACATATCACAGCCTTTCATATTTCCATTTCTGAAGTCTCTTTTGTACTTGACTATATATGATGAATCGCCATCGATGGAAAAATGTATTTTAAATAGAAATACATACAGAAGCAAAATTTTGGTGGGGTATTTACATAAGGACTAAAATATACTAGCCACTTCCAAATAATAAGTCTATCAGGAAACACAAAAGATGATTTGAAGTTCCAAGCAGGTATAGTTCTTACTGACTTTAAGGGCCTAAAATTCAAAAGGTCCCAACATTTCTTCCCTTATTCCTCCATCGTCTGCATTTCATTGTCTATGTCCTAACCCTAAAGCTGATTGTCTCCAAAATATTTTTTGCAAAAATACATACAGCATTTCTATTATCAAATACAATGTGTTAGTCATTACAGCTAGTGTCAAAAAGAAAAAAGAGCATTATTTTAGTTATAATTTAGGTCTATATGGCTGAGTTGTCTTCCCTGAAAATGAATACCAAATTCATGGCCATATGGTCCCACATCTTTCAATCTAATTTCGTTAGAAGTTAGAAGAACTAGGGTTAAAACGTCTAAACAGATTGTACATTAGAATGTCTCATGACAAAATACTCAATGCTATGAAGTGTGACTTCATCTCTCATCTGCAGCAACTAAACTTTGAACACAGGAAGGTAAATAACTCTTGGTTAATTTTAGGCATATTGTTTTACTATTCCTAGCATAGCACTTCTCAATTGTTCTTATCTGACATATTTGAATTTTATATGCGATCATGAACTTGGAAAAAAGATATGGATGGGGAGTAATATTTTATACTCAAATCAAAGCTCAGTTTAGTGCAGTTTGGTAACAAGATCTTAGTGATACAATAGTGTGCTCTCAAATATGGACTGGGATATACTGTCATTGAAACATATAGGAGTTTCTAATGCTGATACCATTTCTTTATGTTTTAACAAAACAAAAGCAGTGGAGATTAAGAAAAAAACTGTCAAAAACTAGGTTCAAAATGGGAAGGGAACCTAAGTCTGATAATGGAGTAAGGGCTTAAACTGAGAGGAAATGGAAAGATAAAATAAAACCAATATTAATGCATGGTCCCATTTACACTCAGAGCATAAGAGGATAAAAATTTTTTGCAATGCTGTGCTCTGTGGTCACAAAAAAAATGTACTTTCTCAGGTTTTCAAATGTTAGCAAATTAAGTATAACTTCTAAATATGTTATTTTCCAGGAATTAGATACATCAAAAAGTTCTTTAGAGTGTAGAAATATGGCTATATAACAAAATTATGACCTACAGTGACAGAGTTTCAGTTTGGGACAAAGAAAAAGTTCTGGAGGTGAAGGTTGTATGTGAATGAACTTAATGCTGAATTGAATGTACTGAGTTACACACTTAAAAATATTTAGAATGGCAATTTTTATATTATGTATATTTTACCACAATAAAAATAAAATATTTAAAGAAAAAAGATGAAAGTACCTGCTCCCTGAACCATGGCATGAAGGGCAATTGCCTTATATCAACATGTCACACAGAAGAAACTGCTTGAACAAGAATTAAACCTTTGTTTTGCTACCACAACACACTGATCCTCTCTTCAATAACATTTATGAGGGTTATTTCAAATGAAGAGTGGTTTGTGATAAATTATATATGAGATCCGATAAGAGAGTTAATGTATTCAATACTCCTACAATTTGATTATATTTATGTGTGGCTTGAGACTTTGGTGAGAGAATGAATCAACCAATGTTCTATTAATGAAAGTGCTTAATATCTTTATTTTCTTTCTACAAGGAATGTTTGGAAGCTGATTGTCTCCAAAATATTCTTGTGAAAATAAAACTTTCATAATAATTTGAAATGGGGGGGATTATGACCTATAGCATTGGGTAGTAAGAAAAAAAATAAGGTTTCGAATTGGTCAAACATTCAAATCCTATCTCTACCCATAACTATACAACCTTGAGCAAATTATTTAACCACTTTGAGCCAGTTTTTTCATCTAAAGAGTACAAAAATACAATGTCCATCCTAGGGTGTGACTATTAAATGAAATAATTTTTTTAAAATGATTAACACTTGTAGGCACTTGGTAAAGTATGTTTACTAATCCAAAAGCTTTGGAAGTTTTACTTAGTATCATGTATAATCATTTTATTTCAGATCAGAGTAATTTTAGAGCTCATCCTGTCCAGGTTTCTCAATCTTGGTACTACTGTTACTTTAAGCCAAATAATTTACTGTTGTGAGGGGCTGTCCTATGCACTGAAGAATATTTAACATCATCCCCAGCCTCTAACTAGAAGTCAGTAGCATTGCCCAGGTGTGACCCAAAATTATCTCCAGACATTGCCACATGTCCCTTGTGGGGCAAAACTGCCTCCAGTTTACAAATGATTTAGTCTAATGTCCTCATTTCAAAATGAGGAAGCTAAGACCCAGAGAAGTTATAGAGAATAAAGACTTGATGGAACTAAAATTTAAAAAATATGATTCTAGATTCAGGTGAATTTGGACTATGAATAAAATTCCAGTAGTCTGAGGGAGACAGTAATAGTAGAGGGAGGTTCTTACGTCGGTGAAATACAAATGTGAGTACTAATAATTCACATTTTATGAACTTGAGCATTACTAAAATCCCCTATGTTGACCTAAAAATATGCAATTCAGCTTGCACCAAAATATCTGCATTTGATGATATAAAAACCAAAGAGGATTCAGTTTCCAGAAAGTCACTTTTCAGGGAATTTTGTTGGATTGTGCCTACTCCAAATTGCATTATAATGCTAGAGTAAAATAACTTTAACTTCTATATCCAAAAATACAATTGAGTGTGAAATCTAAATGACCATAATTGAAACTTCCTTCTAATTAATACTACTAGATAACACCAGACAATTTAGGATGAAATAGACTTTTACGATGAAAGAATAACATTTATGGCTTGAGTCAGAAAATAATGAATCTGTGCCTACGATTTAATCTACTCTTACTAATGAAATTAAAAACCATACAAGATAATCTGAAAAGAACCAGTTCTCTTCGGTTCTAAGTAAGAGAACTTTCTCTGTTCACTCCAAGTAAATGCTCTTTGTTTACCGTTAGGAAGTTTAAGCTTATTCAAGTTAGGTGACTCTACTTTGTGTATATTTGGCTATATTTAATAAAATGAATATCATTTGCATTTGTTAAATGAAAATTATATTTAGCTGTACAAAACACCAAATTTCCTTAAGACAATTCAACAGATGTTTATGGTAAGAATAGCTATTTACTGTTTTTAATGCTTTATTGAAGTGGGAATTCATTGTCCAACTGATCTTGATGCAAAAAAATAATTTAGCATTGTATATAACTCTTGTATATCCTATTTTGATAAAGTGACAAGAATGGAGCAAACTTCAGAAGGTTTGGCTGCAATACTGTGAACATAAATCTCATTCTTAGTCACAAATTTAAAATCAGGCATTAAGAAATCTGAGAAATAATCCTTTCAATTCTGCAAAGAGCATATGTGCTATAGTCCCCTTGCTTACACCTTTAACCTCCATGAAAGGTTTTTGATGAAAAAATATTTTTAAAAACAGCTGACTTGACCTTTTCAGTCTTTTAATACCATCAGTATATTAGGAAAGAATGAGCAAAGCTCAACACTAAGTTATAAGGAGCCAGGGAACTGATAGCACTAACCTTGTCAAAGTGTTTTAACTCTCTTTTTCCCCTAAAGGTCACACCCCACTTAAGGAATTTTATCTTACTTTCTTAGGTTATGAGATTAGCATCTGACCTATGAGTTTGGGGAGTTTTGCCTATTTTACACAGATTATCATCACAATCAAAAATTATAAAGGCTTTTCCATGGCATATTAACAATTACAAAATACAACGAAACTAACAAAACAATTAGGAGTACCAGTTATATGTTTAATGTTTACTAAGCCCTTGACCTTCAAAATCATAAGCACTCTGTGGCTAGCTAGCTCAGAAGACATGCTCTTGAAGTTAAAAACTGAATTCAAATCCTATTTAAATTCATTAATTTACTTGGTCCCATGAAGCTACTTTGAAATCAGAAAGCCGCCATGCCATTCATTCCAAGGGTTTAATAAATGTCAATGGATCTGCAAGACTGATTTCAGGTGGAAAAGAATCAAAGTTCATATCCTAACAGATATGTGATACAGTAGGAGACATGCTTAGTCAATATTTTCACATACTGACACCTAATAATGACAGAGTCAGAAAATAACAAATAGTTATTAACCTCTCTCCAGACATTCCCATCCTGCCAAATGCAGGAAATTAAAAATTCTAACAGTTTGCTAATTATTCTTCCTAGATACCAATGTTAGATTTACAATACGTGTTTTAGTGTGCTTATAGTATATAAGCCACCATGGGCAGAGTACGGATTTATAATTTAAAAAAATGGAACAGTCCTGATAGTTTAGAAATCTGACTGGTTATGTTTAAAACTGCATTTCCCCAATTGTTTTATTTATTAATTTTATAATTTTATTATCAAGCACTACTCTGAGCTCTTTAACATAGCTGTCTAGTTCGTCTCTATATTCTCAGCACTGAGCATAGTGCATCACACACACACACACACACATGCTCAATAAATGATTCCTGAATAAATAAAGGAAAGGCTACTAACTAGGTTTTCTTATGGTGGACTTGAAAATTTACTGAATAATATGGACAAAGGAAAGCATTATTAGGTAATTGCTATGTGAAGGGACTATTAACTAAATAAAAAGCCAGAATGTTTTCCAATCTAGAATCCATTTAATAATTTATTTTTCTTAAAAGCAAGAGGTAAATAAATGAGAGAGGTTTTCTCCCCCACCCCCAATTTTTACTATGATTACATCAAGGACATTGATGCTGGGTAAAAATTCATTTTTTGTGCCATTAAACTTTTTTTTTGAAAATTTCACTGAAAGAAATATTAAATGTCCTACAAAACCTCATGACCTTCCTTACTATGAATTCTGGGTAGGTATATATGTCTTTCATCCTGTTCATGTGGCTTTTCTTTTGCTTATTGCTTTGTTTTTAAGCTGACTGCCGTTTCTCATTTGTAACCTTTGAAAGCTTCTAATCTTCCCTGCTTTGCAATTTCTAATCTTCACTGACATTACCAAACCAAGACAGATGAGATCCTCAGGAATGTTAGCTATCCTTGAAAATGGATCAGCAAATGCTTGAGCAAGCCACTTTTAATAATCCTATCTGGAGTGGACTTGAAATAATTGGAATCTTGACAATTCTCTGCCACCTTTTGGAGCAATCTCCTAACTTGAATTTAGAAAAATAAGATATTGGCACGCCACCAAGCAAAATTTTTCTCTCTTCTCCTTTATCCACTATCATAACTGGCAACCATTTGTGGCCTTTATAAATATCTAAACAAAAATATTTTGAGAACTAATCGTGTTTTGGACAGTGTACTATATCAAATATTTATCCTTTGTCGAGTGAAATGTTAAGAGTTTTGTTTGGACTGAATGGTTAATGAAGTATATTTACCTAAAATGAAATGATAATTTTTAGGTAGCAATTATATTTTGTTTTTAATATCCCAGTAAATTGTCTTGACACTAACAACAGATTTTATTACTCACTGAATATCAGGTGGCAACTATTTGGTCAAGGCTTCTTATGGCTTATGAACTGTTGTTCCAGTGCACAGCCATGAAAATGTCATCAAAAGAGTATCAACGCAGACTGCAAAATCCTGGTTTACATGTTCAGATCTGAAATCAACCTTGGAATCTGGCTAATCCAAAACCTCTGTTTCAGAAATGTTAAAACCCAAATCCAGGAAGCTTGGGAAATCTCTTCAGGATTCAAAAAAATTAGTAGATAAACTAACCGCTGAACCTAGGATCATTGCACCAGACTCACATGCTACAGCTCTGCTCATGTTACCAGCTAGCAACAGTATAGACAAGATATTGCTACTTTATAATTTTTTCTCTCTTAAAGCTGTTAATACCTGCATATATTCAAAGATACTGCAACCAAGCCAGTCACATAGCCAGGCAAAAAGCCATTTTCTCTGTGAAATACTAGCCCTAAACCTTACTGTGAACAGGCCATGAGAGTCCAACTGAATTGTGATCTTGATCTGTTATAACACTGCTCGCTCCTTCTTGATGGTTATAGACAGAAAGTTCGGTATAAAAATTAAAAAATCCAGATTTCATATTTTCATCCCAGAACAAAAGTACAAATCCAGGCTGACTGAAGACACTAAAAATAGTAACTTTTAAAGGTTGCCTTCAATAGGAGAGTTAATTTTTAAAAATCATCTTACAGTGTATTTCTAATTTCCATATTTAGTAAGTGGCATTTATGTAATGTGCCTATGATAAATATTGTAAGGGATTTTTTTTTTACTGCTTCACTTTTCCTCCAAAGTGAAAGGTGTGAAAGGATCTGGAATGGCATACATGGATATATCATTTAAAATCACTTCTTTAGGTATATCATGTTGAATAACTATGGTGTACATCTGAAACTAATATAATATTGTATGTTAGCTACATTTTAACTTTAAAAAATTTAAAGAAAAAATCATTTTTATGGGGGCATTTTTAATGGGGTTTCCTCCTCAGTAAAAGGAACTTAAATTATTCTACTCTATTTTGGTGTCCACAATCTTTCACTTTGGAGGCAAGTTAGCAAATACTGGAAATACAAAATTTACAATGACAAAATGCTTTACTGAGATCTCCAGTATAATCGGTTTCAACCATCCAGAAAGCATTTCTAAAAGTTGCTTTAAGACGCATTTCAATGGCAAATTTTACAGTTTTCTATTAGTAGGCCGTTTAGAAGTATATAGTACTTTGTGTGAACTAAATATCACTTACACTGATATTAACTTTTTACGTTAAGAGTAATATGTGTTGATAGGTATAACACTCATTAAAATCAAAACCTTCTTGAAGATGGGCTCATAAACCTTGCTGTACAAGGTCACACCCTTAAATAGCCAAAGAAAACTCTCCTGTGATTCCTGAAATCTGTGCTTCTGTCACACTTTTCCTCTCTTTCCTAAGTACAACTCCCTCCTCCACCAGGACCTACGATCTGACAGATCCTACTTGAAAGGTCAAGGCTACACTAACCTCCCCAAATGCTTAACCTCATCTCTCCTAGATATCCTACTGCAAGTTTCTACCCTGCAGAATGCTGAATTTCACCAAAACGGTGGGTCCCTCCCTCTGACTTCTTTGGCCTTTACTCTTTTGATCTCTGCCTCTTGTTTCCATCAGTCTTCTTCCCTTTCCCTGATCTTCCAGTTTCACAGCACTTCTAGCTTACTCTTCTATGAAGACACCTCAGCTTCCTAGAGCATACTAAGTCACCCTGGCTGTGAGAGAAATTATGTGGGTTTTTTCCCCCTTTAAACTTCTGCCTTGTGAATATCTGCAGTTCCTTTTCCTGGGAGCCTCCATCTCTATCTGAGGGAGAAGGAGGGAAGACCCTCTCAACTTCAGTCCACCTTGCACACTCAGGGCTACTACGGTGGGGCGGGGCGGGACGAGCTTGGCCTTTACTGCGCCACAGCAGGTGGGGGGGAGCGGTGGCGAACCGCGCCCAGTCCGATCTCGGACCTAATGAAGAGAGGCAGCGAAGGAGATGGGGCCGCCCGCACACCCCGGGACAGGAACTCACCTTCTCTGAGGCAAGGGCGGGTGTCTACTTTAAAACTACTGCCCCCCCTCCCCGCCGCCGCCATAGTGGAGCCGCCAGAGCCGCCGCCGCCGTCGCCACAGCCACCGGCAGGCGGGCTGGCAGGGGTGGAGGTGGCGGAGGAGGCAGGCATAATCACTGCCGCCGCCGCCGCCGCCGCGCAGGCGGTGTAGGAGGAGGAGAAGGAGGAGAAAGAGGAGGAAGAGGAAGAGAAGAAGAAAGAAGAGGAGGAGGAGAAGGAGGAGGAGGAGGAGGAGAAGAAAGAGGAGGGGGAGGAGGAAGAGAAGGAGGAGGAGGAGAAGGAGGCGGCAGAGACGGTAGCTTCCTGAGGGGAAGACTCTAACGCCAGCGGTGTGACAGTGCTCTGCGCCGCCGCCATCGCAGCGAGGCGCAGACAATTGCACTTGCGCCTCGCTCTTCTTAAGAACCTTTAGCTCCGCCTCCCGCTTAGCCACGCCCCTTCGTCCCCTTTTCCCTCGCTTCAGCTCGAGCCTCGTTCTCACCCCTCTTTGCCAATAAGAACGCTTTAGGCCCGCGGGCCGCTTCTCTCCTCTCCCCCCATGCTTAGCGTAACACTCCTCCCTTAAGAGGGGAAGTGAAGACGGTCAAGGGCAAGGGGCAAAAAGCGCGGGATGTAAAAGCACGTGGGCCTCACACAGTGAATCTCTTAACCTTGGAGGAGCTCATCTAAATCCAACTGAAGGAAAAAAATGACTGGAAAACCAATTTACTCAACCTCCAAAATATCTCTAAAATACACATCCTATCTTTCTTATAGACTTCAGTATAGAGTACAGAAATAAGCAGCAAACTCGGTCATGACGTATTTTCAGCATGTGCCCATAAACAACTGCGTATCTATGAAACTACCCATTTAAATTAAAATAAAACCCTGTGAGTCTGGTACCCAACCGAAGAAATAGAATATTGCGGATATTTTAAATCTCACCATGTTTTCCCCAAATTCCCTCTCAAAGGAACTAATATCTTGATTTTATATTTATTGTTTTTATATTTTATATTTATTATTTCCATGCTTTTTACACCTATTCTTATCACATAAATGTATGCCTAAATGATATTGTTTAGTTTTGATTGTTTTCAAATATCACGAAAATTTATCTTTACTAGGTAGCAGTTTGGGACTTGTTTCTTTCCCTAAACATTTTGTTCCTAAGATTTATCCATGTAGCTGTACTTCATTCACTGTCAATGCTGTACACTATCCCATCTATTTCTTTGTTCATAGGTATGTGTCCTGGTGCAAAAGTTTCTTTTGGGTATGCTCTTCTTTCGAGTCTTGCTTTCATTGCCTCATCTCAAGTCCTCATTTTTCAAAACTATGGCAACTGTTCCACTCATCTCCTTTCCTCTGATCTCAATCCCTCAAACCTATAGGAAGTAGATTTATCACTAGCTCCCCTTTCCTATCCTGCTTGTTGGATAGTCAAAGATCAGAGTTCCACAGTATTACTTAACTGATCTTATCCCCTTTCATTGCCACCACTTCACCACCCTTTAACTTTATGATTCAGTAATATTAAAACTTCTTGTTACAGACTCCTGTGAAGACTTTTTTCTTCTTCAATGATGCAATGTTACTGTATATGTTTCTCCCTCCTCCTGAAATTCCCCATTTCCTCAATTAGGCATCTGCCTAGTGAACCCCTGTAGTCCTCCTTGAAACCCAGATAATTCATCACTTCCTCCAGATAACCTGTTCTATCCCTACTGAGACTTAATTCCACCCTCCTCTGTGCTACACCTATATCTTGCGCATATTTGTATTGTGTGCCTCTCTTCTCAATGACTTGGAACCATTTAGTGACAACAATTTGTTTTATTTTTGACTCCTCATACTCCAGAACAGTAAAGTCCTAGGGCAAAGAGTACAAACTAGTGGACCTTAGGCCTAGGTCCCTAAGTCCCTAGATCTGGCCCACAGATAAATTTGCTTAACTGCACAATTGTTTATTTACTTCCTTGTCAATGTTTGAAAGGGACATTTCATGCAAAAAAAAAAGTCTCATAAAAGCATTTGAAAATTTGGTAGTAGTGGCTGTGCATTCCTGACTGGTAACAACTGCCTAGAGCTGAATAACAAATTCAGAGACTTGGAGCACTGGGCTCTTAAGAACATATTATTAGATTGTTTTGTGATTCAGTAACTTACCCAAGATTATCTGAGTCATTGGGTGGTTTCTCTAATCTTCTATCATGTCCTTCTATAAATTAGTGCAACATTTACTCATCAAAAATTCTGGATAAGTCATGCATAAGAAATATTCCACTGAAATAGGCATTAGGAGAGGGTAAGCATAAAAAGAGAGAGTAATTTTATTTTTTACAACATAAGAGTATCCTTCAAAAGCATTGTTACTCAAAATACAAATCATAGTCCACTTGTATAAGAACTATTCAATCAGAATCGGAGGGGTATGCATCACTCTGGGTTCTCTCTGCAAAAAAAAAAAAAAAGGAAAAGAAAAAAAGAAAAGCAAAAAGAAAGAAACTGCACTAAGTATTGCAAACAAAAGATTTAATATAAGGAAATGGGTGTCTAAAAAATCAGACAGATTAGAGGAATAAAACTCAAGGAAGTTTATCAAATATTTTCAGCTAGCACTGGGAAACTCTTCCGTCCCTTTCTATGCCTTCACCTGTGTTACAGAAGGTGGAAGCCTATAAATTACATTTCCCAGACTTCTTTACCAGCAGAGTTCTGAATATGGTCTAGGTCCCACCAATGATATACATTTGTATGATATTTTTAAGTAGCATGGAGATAAAAGTCATCCTTTACATGGACTCCAACACATAAAACATGAGTTTTTTTTTTTAATGTGTGTGTGTGTGGTGACCTTAATATTCTTCTGCAAGCCTTGCACCCAAAGGCTATGGAGGACCAGTAAGATTAGCAGTGGTTTTCTGTAGACCACTCATCTCTTTGTGGAGGTTAGAATTTTCTGTCTTTGGACTATAGCAGTCAACAAATATTTATTAAATTATGGAATTCTTTCTTCTTAGGATTCATGGACAATTCTTTGGCTGCTGCTCAATCAAACACTAAAAAGGGGGAGAGAATAATGTATGAAATAAAAGAAAGTAGTTAATTTTATCCTTATTCCCTATGTCCTTTTGATGACATGCCATAACACAAAAATGCCACCAAATCTCAGTCACACACTATGGCAATGAGCACATACTTTCATTTTTTCCTCTTATACTTATTGTTCTCTATGACAGTAATGATATTAAGTAAAGGCCTAAGTAATTTATTGCATAGGAAAGAGGAGGTGATAAGGGGCAGAAAATAACATTGATGAAAGCCTGCTATGGACTAGACGGTTTCCATAATTTTTCAGTCTTTTCACAACAGTGACATTATATTGGACTCATTAATCCCATTTACATAATGCAAACTCAGCCTCATGAGTGTGAGGCTATGGAATTGGAGCTAAGGTAGAAGTCAGAAGTATCAAAAGGAAATAAAATAGTATATATGCGTACCTAAGAAATCAGTTTTTTTTAAAAAAAAGCATGCAAGTGCTCTTTCACTATCTTTACAGTGAAACATAATATGCCTTGTTTGGAATAATATGGGTAAATTAAAATTTCATATTAACCAAACACAATACATTTAAAGGCATCAGAAAGTTGGAGAAATAATTAGAACATAACTTAGTGGCATATAACTAAAGTGATTGACATAAAAATGAATCTGACAAAAGCGCTCTCTCTCTCTCTCTCTCTCTCTTTCTCTCTCTCTCTCTCTCTCTCTCTCTTTCTCTCTCTCTCTAATTCAAGATTGGAGGATATTAAATGGACTGAATGAAAAATAAACTCACTAGAAAATGGTAAAAAATGAATATGACAAAGTAGAAAAGTCATGTTCAATTTTATCAATGAGTACATGAAAGGTGATTAAAAATGGCAATCAAGCATCCAAAATTGTTCAACATTAAAATTAAAGAAAAGCAAACAGACACATTGATATATACAAGTGAGAAAGACACAAAATACCATGTATAGTGAGACTTAAGTTTTAAACAAAAATAGATACATATGAACAGATATAGCATTTGAATTATATACAGACACACAAAATATATCTGGAGAACATATACAAAAATACAAAGAATAGATAGCTTGAGGTGAATCATGATTGAAATGAAAATATAAGACAATTCATATATTTTGTCATTGTTTAAGCAGTAATAGTTATACATAAAATTATGATAGCATAGGATGTATCTTATAGGGAATTGATATTATAGAAGTATATATTGACATGAAAAGTTGTCATATATACATATTTATTTATGAAAAGGAGGTTATACAGAGCTATATTTTACAGAAAATATATCTGTGTATGCCTAATGTATTTATCTCACAGTATACACTTCTATGTATTCTCATTTTTGTTCTCTGCTCTACTATTCTCATCACACAGACACAGAACTTTCTTATCTGCCTAGAGAAACTCTGAAGGGAATATCCTAATGTGATTTAGCCTCCAGATTTCTGCCAAAATCACTCTTAATCCTCCTAACACTACAGAAATGTCCAGAAAGTTCCAGAAAGTTTTTATTGTTTGAGAACTATAGGAAAGAGTTTTTCATAACCTAAGATTATCTTCTATGATAGGTTAAGAGAAGAAATGTTTAGGTGTTGGTTACTTATTCACTGAATGGAATTTGGAGTTAGAGAATAAGTTTTTTATGGTGACATTGGTTAACGAAATCCAATAAGATTCAGCTGTACATTTTAACAGTAAGGCATATATATGTTTACACTGTGTGTTTACCTCCCATAGTTAGATTTGTTTCTGTCACTATATATTTGACCTCCTTTTACCCCATCTACCACTACCTTTTCTCTCCCCCTCTCCCCTCTCATCTGGTAACCACCAGTCTATTGTCCATGTCCATGAGTCTCTGTTTGATTGTCCTGTTCACTTCTTGCTTTTAGGTTTAAATCTCACATATAAGTGATATCGTGTGGTTTTCAGCTTTTTCTGTTAGGCTAATTTCTCTCACCATGATTATCTCGAGGTCCATCCATGTTGTCACAAATGGCAGTATTTCACTGAGAAATATTCCATTGTATATATGTACCACCGCTTCTTTAGCCAATCATCTATCATAAGGCACTTAAGGTATTTCCATGTCCTGTCACTATGAATAATGCTGCTATGAACATCAGTGTGCATATATCTTTTCAGTTATGGGATTTCAAGTCTTTGAGGTAAATACCCAGTAGAGGGATTACAGGATCATATGGTAGATCACTTCTTAGATTTTTGAGGAAACTCCATACTGTTTTCCATAGTGGCTGTACCACTTTACAGTACCACCAGTAGTGTATGAGGGATCATTTTCTCCACATCCTCTCCAACACTTGTTATTACGTGTCCTGATGAGAACAGCTATTCTAACAGGTGTGAGATGGTATCTCATTGTGATTTTAATTTGCATATCCCTAATAGCTAACAATGTTGAGCAACTTTATATGTTTGTTGCCCATTTGTATGTATCCTTGAGAGAAGTGTCAGCTCAGGTCCTCTGCCCATTTTTTGATTGGATCGTTTGTTTTTTTGTTGTTATTGAGTAGTGTGAGTTCTTTGTATATTTTAGATATTAGGCCCTTATTGGGGCGTCACTTGCAAATGTCTTCTCACATTTGGTTGTTTGTCTCCTTACATTTTTAATGATTTTTTTTTGCTTTGCAGATCTTTTTAGTTTGATGTAGAATCATTAATTTATTTTAGATTTACTTCCCTTGCCTTTGAGGACAAATTCATGAAATCCTCTTTAAGTCCAAGGCCCATGAATTTAGTTCCTATGTTTTCTTCTATGCATTTTATTGTTCCAGGTCTTATATTCAGGTTCTTAATCCATTTTGAGTTAATTTTGGTGTGTGATAATAGACAATAGTCTAGTTTCATTCTTTTGCAGGTGGCCTTCCAGTTTTCCCAGCACCATTTATTGAAGAGGCTTTCCTTTTTCCACTGTATATTTCTGGCTTTTTGTCAAAATTTATTTGCCCATATAAATACGGGTTTATTTTTGGATTCTCAATCTGTTCCACTGGGTCGTGTGTCTGTTTTTCTGCCAATACCATTCTGATTTCATTACTGTTGCTTTGTAGTATAATTTGAAGTTTGGCAGAATGATGCCCCTTGCCTTTTTTTTTTTTTTTCTCAGGATGGCTTTGACCATTTGGGGTCTTTTGTGTTTCCATACAAATCTCATTATTTCTTGTGCTATTTCTTTAAAAAATTCCAATGGGATTTTGATGAGGATTGCATTAAATCTGTATAATGCTTTAGGGAATAAGGTCATTATAACTATGCTGATTCTTCCAATCTAGAACACAGAATATCTTTCCATTCCTTTGTATCATCTTTACTATCTTTTAATATGCTTTTATAGTTTTCATCATGTAGTTCCTTCACATTTATTTTTAGATTTATTCTTAGGTATTTTATTCTTTTTGTTGTAATTGCAAAAAGGAATTATTTTTCCACTTCTTTTTCTGACACTTCTTTATTAGAGTATAGAAATGCTATGGATATTTTAACCTTGATTTTGTATCCGGAAAATTTACTGTAGTTGCTTATTGTTTCTAGTATTGTTTTTGTGGAGTCTTTAGGGTTTTCTATATAGAGAATCATGTCATCAGTAAAGAATGACAGTTTGATGACTTCGTTTCCTATTTAGATGCTTTTCATATCTTTCTCTTGCCCGATTGCACTCTCTAGAAACTCCAACAATATATTGAATAACAGTGGCATTAGTGGACAGCCTTGTCCTGTTCCAGATCTTAGAAGGAAGGTTTTTAGTTTTTCATCATTAAATATAATGTTGGCTGAGGGTTTGTCATATATGGCCTGTATTATGTTAAGGTACTTCCCTTCTATACCGATTTTATGAAGTGTTTGGATCATAAATGGATGCTGTATTTTGTCATAGGCTTTTTCTGCATCTATTGATAGGATCATATGATTCTTATTTTTTAATTTGTTTATGTGGTGTATCACGTTAATCGATTTGCCTATGTTGAACCGACCCTGTGCCTCTGGGATGAAGCCCACCTGATCACGGTGTATAATCTTTTTAATAAGTTGCTGTATTCAGTTCACTAGTATCTTATTGAGGATTTTTACATCAGTGTTCATGAGAGATATTGGTCTGTAGTTTTATTTTTTGTGTTGTCTTTACCAGGTTTTGGTATCAGGGTACTATTGGCCTCATGAAATGAGTTAGGAAGTAGTACCTCCTCTTAGAGTTTTTGGAAGAATTTGAGGAAAATAGGTATTAAATCTTCTTTGAATGTTTGGTAGAATTCACTAGTGAAGTCATCTAGTCTTGGACTTTTACTTTTAGATAGGTTTATGATGATTATTTCATTTTTCATACTGCTGATTGATCTATTTAGATTTTTTTCAGTTCTTGATTCAGTCTAAGAAGGTTGTATCTTTCTAATGACTTGTCCATTTCTTCCAGGTTATTAAATTTACTGTTACATAATTTTTCATAGTATCTTTGTGTAATCCTTTTTATTTCTATGGTGTCTGTCGTAAATTCCACCCTTTCATCTTTGATTTTGTTTATTTGTGTCCTTTTTATTTATTTATTTTTAGTGAGTCCATCCAGGAGTTTGTCAATTTCATTAACCATCTCAAAGAATCAGCTCTTTGTTGCATTTATTTTTTCTAATTTTTTAAATTTCGTTTATTTCTGCTCTAATTTCGATTATTTCTTTCCTTCTGCTGACTTTAGTCTTCATTTGTTCTTCCTTTTATAGTTTTTTAAGATCAAGCGTTAGGTTGTTTATTTGGGTTCTTTCTAGTTGTTGGAGATAGGCCTGTAAGGATATGAACTTTCTTATTATGACTGCTTTTGCATTGTGTCCAAAAGTTTTGATATGTTATAGTATCATTATCATTCATTTCTATGTATCTCTTTATCTCTTTTTTTTTCTTCTCTGACTCAGTTATTATTCAGTAGCATGTTGTTTAATTTCCATTTATTTGTGGTTCTTCATGCTTTCTTATTGCAGTTGATCTTCAACTTCAAAGCATTATGATCAGAGAATATGTTTAGTATGATTTCAATCCTCTTATATTTATTGAGGTTATTTCTGTGTCCCAGTATGTGGTTAATCTTTGAAAATGTTCCATGTGCACTAAATAATATATAAACAGCTGTTTGGGAATGGAAGGCCATGTAAATGTTAACTATGGCCCATTGGTTTAATATGTCATTTAAGGATTTTATTTCCTTACTGATTTTCTGTTTGGATTATCTATCCATATCCAACATTGGGGTATTTAGGTCCCCTACTATGGTAATGTTTTGGTCTATTTCTCCCTTTACTTCTATTAGTAATGTTTTTACATATTTCGGAGATCCCTGATTGGGAGCTTAGATATATTAATAAGTGTTATGTCTTCTTGGTGCATGATTCCCTTTATCATTATGAAGTGTCCCTCGGTATCTTTCTTTACCTTTTTTATTTTGAAGCTTATTTTGCGTGGTATTAGTACTGCTACTCTCACTTTTATCTGAATGCCATTTGCTTGAAATATAATTTTCTGCCCTTTCACTTTGAGTCCATATTTGTCTTTGGAGCTGAGATGTGTCTCCCAGAGTCAACATATGATTGGCTTTTGGTTTTTGAACCATTCTACAACTCTGTAGCTTTTTATTGGTGAGTTCAGTCTATTTAAATTTAGGGTGATTACTGAAATATGAGGTCTTCTAATATCCATTTTATCTTTTGCTTTCTGGTATCTTGGTGTTTCCATTGTTTCCTTGTCCTTGCGTTTCTGTTTTCTTTTTTTTGTTGTTGTTGGCTTTGTGTGTTTTGCCTCTGGTTCTTCTTGTTTTATGTTATATACTTCAGTTCTGAATCTAATACACACACACACACACACACACAGAATCATTCATTTTCTTCTATATGTGCCTTATCTCCATGTCCGTTTGGAAATTTGAATCTTTGAGTTCTCCACTTTTTAGTCGTTGCTATTTCAGTTTGTTCCTATGTATGTTGAACGTTCATTACTCTCTTGCTATAGCAATTCTCTTCTTACTATTTAAGCTTATAATGCCCTGCTCTTAGTAGGGGTTGCACTCCTCTGCTTCTGTTTGCCCAATAGTTACCTTAATCCTAATTATGCTTTTTTTTTAGTCATTACAGGAAATACTGAAAGGGGTCAGCTGATCTAAAAAAATGGAGATAAGGCGCACACAGAAGAAATTGGGTAACCATATATATCTAACTATCTTTTACATATTCGTAATGTTCACCACACTCCACAGATTCAAGCAAGGCACAAGAGGCTGCTTATCAATGAGCTGCAGGCACTTTGTGGCTTGGGTGAAGTAGGATCTCAGAGAGATAAGGTCCATCTAGCCAATACAACCTCAGTTTTGCTTCAACTTCTGTGCCTGGGTGTTCTCGCTGTAGGTACAGATCACAGTGAGACCAGCTGCCATCTGGGGTGATCCCACAGTCCTCTGTGTTCTCCCCCACACAATATTGTAACCCTTGTAGGCAGCCAACATCTGCCTGCCATTGATTTCCTTGCAGTGCCCACCCTGTGCCACCCAATTTGTTGCCTGTGTAGGTTGGGAATTCAGAGGAGGGAAGGGGCAGGGCTGTAGCAGTTCACTGTCACCTGGGGCAATTTGTGGGTAGGTTGGGGTAGGGTCTCAGAGAGACAATGGCAATCAGGTCAATACAGCCTCAGTCTTACTGCAACTTTGGTGACTGCAAGTTCCTGCAGAAGTCCCATATTACAGCAAGAACCACTGCTGTCTGGGATTGGCCCACAGGTCCCCAATATCCGCCCAAGTTTGTGTTGGCAGCAGTGATCTGCCTGATCCTTTTTCGGAAATGCAGCTCACAGCACTGGTTGCCTGCTGGGAATGGAAATGTGGCTCACAGAGTTGGCTGCCAGCTGGGAATGCTTGGCCCTGAATTGGAGCAGGTCTTGGCAGCCATCCAGCAACAAATGCCCTGGGAAATTTGCAGGATGGGTTGGGCATGCTGATCTCCTCTGACCAGTGCTTCTTAATGGCTCTATGAGCGGTATCAACACAGTCAAGCTGGCGCGATCTGTAGATTGGTCTTTAGATTGTCCGGTAGGGGAGCAGAACTAAGGCACAATGGTGGCTGCCCTTCCAGCCCTCATTCTGGTGCCAGGTAATACAAACTTTCTCAGAATGAATTTCATGCAAGCCTCTGATCCACCGCCAGTGTCCTGGGTGAGTGTCCACAGGTCAGAAAGCCTGTGTGCAGGTCTTTCAAAGGGACGTCTAGGGATTCAGCCTCCTTCCATCTCACTCAGATGACTGGAATTCCCTCCGGTTTATACAAAATCATTGGTATCTTCTCTTCCTTGTGCTGGGACCCTGGGCTGGGGAGTCCCCAAATAAGGCCAGGACCCTCCTTCTCCTTCAGGAGAGCCTCTGCAGCCTCACTCCCCCTCTTGGTGATCCTCCATCTCCTATGGGTGCAGGTCCAGCCTGATTCACAACTTGCCCCTCCTACCAGCTTCTATGTGGCTCCTTTATATTATCAAACGTAGGTGTTAGGATCAGCTGGACTTCAGGTGATTCTTCACATTATTTTATAATTTGGTTGTAATTTCAATGTGGACCTGAGAGGAGACAAACCCTGCTTTTACCTAGTCTGCCATTTTCCTCTCCACTATGGTTTTAATGAATCTGTCCATCCACATCTGGATCACTGTTGTTCTAATGAGTCCATGAAATAGTATGCTTATCATCTCCCTGACTGAAAATATATTATTAGAATGGATATGTGTGGCAGGTGACAGAACCTCCACATTGGTTCCTTAGCCTGTGAGGAAAAACCTATCATTCTGAGAAAATTCAAGTGGAAGTCTCTGAAACCACTACCACTCTAGCCAAAACAGTAAATTAAAAAACATACAAAATCCTGTGGTGAGTGGCAGATATTTATGCCATTCTTAAAGATGTAAAGGATGCAGGGGTGATGATGCCCATTATTTTCCCATTTAATTCATTAGTCTCAATCACAAAAAAGTCAAAAGGGATCATGGAAGAGAGTAAATTACCACAAACTCAAACAAGAGTTAGCCCCAGTTGCAGTTGCATATTGGATGTGGTATCTTTGTTAGAACAGTTTAACATTGCTTCAAGTATATAATATGTGGTCAACAATCTAGCAAATGAGTTCTTTCCCATGTTTACCTTGAAGGATATCCAAATACAGTTTACATACACATGATTTGGACAACAGAATTAATTTGTGGCTTTGTCTCAGGGAAATGTTAATACTCCACAGTTTGAAAAGGTGTGAAACACGTGGTCCATTATATAGATAACATCATGTATCATATGAGAAAGAATTGGTAGGTATATTTAAGTTCTCATTAGAACATATATACTTCAGGGGATGGGAGATGAACTATCACAGATTCATATCAGTGAAGTTTTAAGGATGTAGTGGTCTTGGGCATACTGGGACAACCCTATAAAAACACAGAACACATTATAGCATTTTCAGCCATCCACCATCAAGCAGAATAGATGACAAACTTGACAGATCTCTTTAGATTGTGGAGGCAGAGTTTTCCAATTTGGGAATAATGTTCTGATCCATTTACCAAGTGGTACACAAGGGTATCAACTTTGAGAAGGGCCTAAAATAGGAAAAGGCTCTTTAGCAGATCCAAGTTGAGGTAAAAGTAGCCCTGTTACTTGGGACGTTGAGCCAACAGATCCCATGGAATTAGAGGTACATGCACAGGGAATAGATGACATGTGGAATTTATGGCAAGCCTCGACAGATTTACAAAGTAATCTCTGATGTTCTGGGGCAAGACCATGTCATCTGCAATGAAAAATTACATATTATTTATTGAATAAGAGCCCTTGGCATGTTATTGGGCCTTAATAGAGGTATAGCCCCTGATCCTTTGACACCATGTGAACATTCAGCTAAAATTTTCCATCATAAACTTGATATTGTCAGACCCACAAAATTATAAGCTTGAGTGAACCCAGCAACAATTCACTGTAAATTAGAAGCGGTACTACTAAAATTAGTCATGGGTAGATCCAGAAAGCATAATTAAACTACAGAAAGGGGTGGCCCAGACTCCCAAGTTGTCAAAACTGTTGGATAAGAGCCTCAGGTCTGAACTCATACTTATAGACATGGGAGATCCCTTATGATGAACTGACTATAAAAAAGAAACTGATCAAACCTGTTTTACAGATGGGTTAGCCCAAAATACAGGTGCAAGCTGAAAATAAACTGCTGCTGCACTAAGCTTCATTTAGAGGTAGCCCTAAAAGACATCCATTTCAAGGGTAAAGCTTAAAAAATATATAGTCTGCATCATTGTTGTTCTAAATGTCCTGCTTAAAAAAATTTCATAGCTTCTGGGAGATCATCTGTTCATTCACCTTGGTTCAAAGAGAATCAACCCAAGGTAAGAATGTACATGAACTCACAGACAGTGGTAAATGGCTTGTCAAGCTGGTCAAGGTCCTGAGAAGAGAAAGATTAGAAAATCTAGTAAGAGAAAGTCTGGAGAGGAGCCATGTGGATGGACTAATTTAACAAGTCATTTATGAGTTTTTCAAGCTGAGGCCTTAGATATTGTGGAGTAAAGAAAAGCTGTCCCTGTTCTGCCCTGTCCAAGTTCCTGACCCACAGAGCTGTTGAGCAAAATAAATGTATTAATGCTACTGAATTCTATGACTGTTTGTTATACAGAAATAGATAAGTGGAATAGCAGTTATCCAAATGACTTTGTCTATGTGAGGAAAAGGAAGGGTGAGGCCATTTTCTGAAAAATCCCAATGTGACAAACCTTTGGTTTTCTTATTTTCTCCTCCCAGAGATCACATAAGGAAGATTCTATTACGCCCATTTTAAATATAGGTATTCTGAGTCATAGGAGGTAAGTTACACTTCCTAGGACACACACACACACACACACACACACACACACACACACACACACCACACATTTCTTTCTTCTTAGCTGAAGTATGGCCTGAAGGGTATTTTTTGTCATGTTATCTAGTGTTTGAGTGCTCTACCTGATTATCCCATAATACTTAAATCCCCTCAGGCCCCTTAACTCCCTGCTACTTTCTATGTGATGCCCAAGCTACAATTTTGGATTTCTTCACTAGATGACACTGATCTATGACTAAAAACAATATATATTGCAATCTATTTTTAAATACAGAATGTGAAAAAGTACAGAAAAACTATAATTTATAGCCATATTCAGTGATAATCATTTTTTCCTCTCATATTATCATAGTGAATGCAAATAATACAATTTCACATTTACTGACTACCTACATTATCACATGATTCTGATAGGGTCAGTAGATGCAAAAAGCCTACATTCAGAACAAAGAGACCACAGAGTGCAGGGACTTTAGAACCCTAGGACAATGGCCTGGATGCAGACCAAGGCAGCAGATGCCAGGATGTCAACCACCTGCAACCAGAGATGACTAGTTTCACATTAGCTGCCAAATGATTTCCCAGACGACCCATTCCCAGCAATGGATCTATATACTGGTCTGTTCATATAACAATGTCAAAGGGAGGGTACTGGATTAGACAAAATGCATTAAACTTCCCCAGTCTGTAAGCACTAATCTTCATTCCCCTTCTAGTTTGCTAGGAGGAATACAAATAATAATAATATATTCAGCCAACATATATTGAGAATTTGTTAAATGCTGGAAACAATACTACTTAAGTTATGTGCATTCTTTCCTTTACTTTCCACTATATTTTTATATGGTGTGTACTTCCATTTGTGTTTCACAGGTGAGGAAATAAATGCTCAGGGAAAATATATAACTGTGGTCAATTACCATGCAACTAGCAAGAAGTCTGAAATCAGGATTTTATTAAATATTTCTATATATTGGATCTTGTTTTGAACTTGCCATTTTGTTCCTAAACCTTTTGTCATCATTTCTAGCCATAAATGGGTACTTCTCTCTTAGAGGTCTAAGTAAACAATACCCAAATGGAACATCACCTTCAACTCAATGACATCTCTTCATCCTACTATTCCTTTTCTATCCTGGCACAAATCATGCTGGATTGATGCCTAAATGAAGGACAAATAATAGAATCAGGCTCACTGAAAATTGAGGACCTGCTCACATCCCAAAAAGTTATTCAATATACTATAAAAAAGCTTTCTCCAAAGTCTGCTGGCCTTCCCCTATATGATGGCTTTAAAGTTTAGTTCACTGGAGGTTCCTTTTTACAGGGAATAGAAATCTCCATACCTGATACCATACTTAACAACTGTGTGGATCTTCCAGTGAAGAATAAATATCTTAAATTCGTTGACAGAGCCAGCATGATTAAATAGGATACCAGCTCTGGGTCTACCTCATTACAGTGATATCAAATGAGGAGCCATCACAGGATCCGGAAGGACAATGTCCATGACTCCCATCATAATAAACAGGCACCTCTGGCACCCAAGGCCTGAAAATGTGGAACATTTTGGTTCCATTTGTTCTGGTTGTGCCTTATTTGGCTAGTGATTTGGATATGAGATTATATCACTTGGGCTCACTGAAAAACTGCTTGGGCTCCTTTTTATCCTACTTATTTGAAATATTCAATCAGTTCACAATTTCTCCATAAGAAATCACTCCATAACTCCTGGGGGGGGGCACAAAATGCAACTATTCAGCCACTTTTTCAATAATTTTTTTAAATATAAAACTATACCTCAGTATTTGGAAGATAGCTCAGGATTCATGTGAGGAGCTCCCAGGTCCCACCACAAATAACATCCAGGTCCTTACAAGTAACATCCACAAGCCAGGAATACATCACAGACAACAACTATCATCTTAGGAATGATGATCTCAGTCCAGCAGCCCAACACTTTCAAGATGACGACCTCTGCCCAGTAGATGAACACATCTCACGTGATGATCGCAACACAACTCAATAGTCTCAGCCTTGACACTAACACTCCAAAAAGTCCTGCCACCACAACTACATGCCAAAAACCACCAAATAAAAATTCTGACCTCCTCTGTTCCCAAACTCAATCTCTGGCTTTCCTATCCCACCTGTATACCCACTTGGATTCCCTATAATTTCCACGGCTTCCTTCTTTTCTCTCTCTCCTCCTACTTTATCCCTAAATTTCAATCTATTCAGGCATTTGTTGCCAATGCCACCATGGTTATTGTCAACTGCTTAAGAGATGACTCCACTCATCCTACTTATCTATGTCTCTCTGATTTCATATCCTCTCTTACACAATGTAAGGACACCTTACAAAGAATTAAAGCCTATAGGCAGGCCCCATTATCTGTCCAGTTACATCAAGGAACTCATGGTAGATTATTTAGATTTGTTCTTTTTTCTTTTACATTTTTAAAAATTTTATTTTATTATTAGTTTCAAGCATATAGTACATTGGTTAGACTTTTATATAATTTATAAAACAGTCCCCCTGATTGCTCTTTCTCTCCTCTGGCTCTCCACCTAGCCATTACATTAATGTTAACTGTATTCCCTATTTGTACTTCTTTAACTCATCACCCCTTTCTCCCAGCTCTCCAACTCCCTCCTCTCTGTAATTCACTCTTTTTTTTACAACTTTATAGAAACATAATAGACAGTTGCTCATATTTATATACTACAATTCACTGAATTTTATTCAATTATAGTTGACATACAATAATATATCACTTTCAGTTGGATGGCATAATGATCATAGATCCACATAACTCTCAAAATGACCACTCCTCTAAATCCAGTAACCCTCCTTCTCCTTAAATATTCATTACAACATAATTAACCATCTTCCCCATGTTACACTCTACATTTCCATGTCTACTCTGCAACTAGCAATTGGACCTCTTAATCCCTTTGCCTTTTATTTTGCTGTCCCACTCCAACATCCTGCCCATTTGGTAGCCCTCAAAATCCTCTATGTATCTATGAGTTTATTTCTGCTTTTGTTGTTGTTATTGTTTATTTTGTTCTTTAGATTCCATGCAATATTTGTCTTTCTTTATGTGACCCATGTCATTCAGTACAATACACTCTGGTTCCAACAAGTCAATATCTTTTCCCATCACCTTCCTTTTAGTCTGTGTGTGTCTTTTAAATCTGAAGTGAGTTTTTTGGAGGCAGCATATGTAGGGTTTTGTTTTCTTATGAATTCAGCCACTCTGCCCTTTGATTGGAGCACTCAATTCTTTTCCAGGTGAGGTATTTATTGATAGGAATATAGTTATTACCATTCTTTATTCCTGTTTTTGATACATGATTTTCTTCTTAAAGAAGTCCCTCCAACATTTCCTGTGATATTGATTTGGTGTTGATAAATTCCTTTAGCTTATTTTTGTTTGGGAAGCTCTTTATCTGTGCTTCAGCTCTAAATAATAGCTTTGCTGGATAAAGTATCTTGGTTGTAGATCCTGGGTTTTCATTACATCAAATATTTTGTGCCAAAGCCTTCTGTCCTGCATAGTTTCTTTTGAGAAATCAGCTTCCTGTTATACTCTTATGAGTGCTCCCTTGTAGATAACTAACTGCTTTTCTCTTGTTGCTTTTAAGATTCTCTCTTTGTATTTAATCTTAGGCATTTTAATGATGATGTGTCTTTGTGTGAGCCTCTTTGGGTTCATCTTGTTTGGGATACCCTGAGCTTCCTGGGATTGTATGTCTATTTTCTTCACCAGGTTAGGGAAGTTTTCCATCATTATTTTTTCAAATAGCTCTTCAACGTCTTGTCTTCCCTCAGGTACCCCTATGACACAGATATTTTACATTTAATTGTGTCCCATAGGCTCCTTAAATTATTATTAGTCTTGGCTTCTTTTTGCTTGCCATTCTGATTGAGTGTCCTTGGCTTCCCCATCCTCTATATCAGTGGTTTGATCCTCTTCTTTATCCATTCTGTTGATTCCCTCTAATATACTCTCATTGCAGATAATGTGTTCTTCATTTCTGGCTGGTCCCTGTTATAATTCTTTTATAATTTCCATTTCCATTTTTATATTTTTTTATTTTTTTGTTAAAATTCTCACTGAGTTCATCTACTCTTCCTCTAAGTTCATTGAGCATCTTTGTAACCAGTGTTTTGAACTCTGCATCTGTTAGATTGCTTGACTCCATTATTTCTGGATCTCTGTTCTCTTCTCTCACATGGATTCTACTTCTTTGTCTTCCCATTTTGGCTGCCTTCCCATGTCTGTTTCTATGTACTAAGCAAAACTCTTGAGTCTCGCAGTATTATTAGCATGGCTTTATGTAGTAGGTGTCCAGTGACACAGTACCGAGAGGGGTTCAGCTGCAGGCGAAGTTTATCCCCAGCCTGTACCACTCCAGGGCCACCAGTTAAATTTCAGCAAGCAATCTACAGATAATGTGCTTATAGTTGCCTCAATAAACCACACCAGAAACTGAGGTCAGCTGCCACTAGTGTGAGTCTTAGTGCTGCTCAGTAAGGAGCAAGGGACTCGCTGAGGACACACCTGGATGTAGCTTGGGCAGGGCCTCAAGTCGGGGGAGGTGGAGATTCAGGGAATCCTCTTGGCAGAGTGACCTTTGTTATCCAATTTGATGACCTCTCAGCTATGGCGGCACTGAGACTGTACACTGGGAAGTGGGAGGACTCAACAGAGGAACAATGCATACCACCAGCACTTCTGCCTGGGACAGAGCCTTGCCTCCAGCCCTCACTCTGACAATTCAATTTCCCCCTGTAAGTCCCTGGTGCCACCCGAGCAGCCCACCTGGCACTGGTGCTTAGGTCGAGCAGGTCCGTCACCATGAAAGTCTGCTCACAGACATGTCTCCTTTAAAAGGCATCTGCTGCTGCCATATATTCTGTCCCACTCAGCCACTCAAGACCAGGCAGACTAGCATCTTTGCCTCCTCCTACCCTCTACTGTTGCCAGGTGATTAATTATTTCTCTCCCTAGTTGTAGTGCTTCTGTTTATCAAGATCTCAAGGAACTTTCCTTGCTGTGTGATCTGTATTTCTGTCACAACTTTGATTTTGTCACAATAGGTATGAACAAAGCCTCTATCATCTACACCATTTTTTCCCTCTCCTGTAGTTCACCCTTGATGAAACATATTAAAAATTCTTGCTTTGCCACTCAACAGGACAGTTATCTAGATTTGTTCTTGACCCATTATGTTCATGCACTGCCCTCTTGGTGCAAGCTAGCATCCTATAAGTTAGTTGATTTACTTGTACTAGTGCCACACCAATTTTATTTTTCTTTTTGGGTACCTAAAACCTAAATGGGGGTCTTCGCCTCCACTATTCCTACACAAAGGTCTAAAACTCAACCCCAGACTGTGTGTAACAATTGGGACCTAGTTATGATAACTGTCACTATAACTGCTTCTACATCACTTCCCATTGTGACCCCCACGACTGTGATAACTATGCTTTCCCCTTGTTCAACATCCCACACTTTGCTCTCGACTATTCCCCAGTCATCATCCTCATTTCCTACTTTCTTTGACCTGCAGACAATATCTATGTAACAACATGTCACCTAAGAGCTAAACTTCTATATCCAATGCTGGATATGCTACACGGTGCTTCAGCCCGGACAATTACTTATGCAAGTAATTCCTGCCCCCTAAGAGTTATTTGATATCCATACTGACTACACATAATCCTCCCCCACTCCAGTTCCTGCATTTCTTCCCAGTATTCTCTTGACTTCATTAACTTTCCCTTTATGGACCCCACACCCTGAGTGCCTCCCACCATCTGTCTATATTATTCCCAACAGTGTCCCTTCATTATGACTATTTGGCCCTCACCTGTCTGCACTGATCTAATTCTTCCTATCAGAAACTCCACCCTCCAAGCCCCCTTGGGCTGCTGGTTCTCCTGCAGATTCACACAGTCTATTTCTCCATTCCTCCCTGCATCTGTGCTTTGCAACCTGACATTTGTTCTATGCATATTTAGTACTCATGCTTCCCTATAGCCAACTAGAAAATCCACCTCTTTCATCTGGCCTTCCCCCCAAAAAAAACACTACACTGTCTTTTTACCTATTATATTGGGCCACATCACAATCTTTGGTATAACAGGCACAAATTTCGGTTATTTTTAATTTATTAGCACAAACTCAATTCATAGAAGCCACCCAGATGATGTCACAGCTCCTGGAAGACCATGTATTTCAAGCATCTCAAGCCTTAAAAGCCCTTAATGTGGTACAAATCTCTCTAGCTGCTATGGTAGCTAATTAAAAAAATTGCCTTAAAGGGCACCTCCTGTGGCAGGTAGGCTAATAATAAAGGAAAGGTCTCTAGAATATTTCAACAGATAGAACAAACCAAAATAATATCACGAGAGTATTACAATAGATTCCTTGAGCTCCAGGTGATTACTACTCCTGGCTGTTTTCCTCTGCCTTCAGTGACTGACTTCATACTATCTTCCAAGGAGTTATAATAATTACTGGTTTAATTATTTTGAGTTGGCTTTGCACTCTCTCTCAGGCATAAATGTATTTACAGAAAACATGGTAGGTTACTGTGCTACTTCAAACATCAGGGATAAATTGTGAAGATGACAGAAAAAACTTGTATTCCCACTGATGTCTGATTTAGTGCCAGCAATCTCTAAGTTATATTTCCTACTTGGGTCTGCTGCTTTATTTAGCATCCTTCTTAGGCTCACCCACCCACACCCACACACTCCACAAGCTCATGCACCTTCTTGATGTCTCTTTTAAACTTTGCACTGGCAACTGCCTCTTTTAAATTTTATGCCAGCAGGAATCCCATTTAATAAAATGTCTGTGCACTCTGTTCTCTCTCTCTCTCTCTCTCTCTCCCTTTCTTTTCCTCTCTCTTTCTTTCCTTTTCTCTCTCCCCTTTTTCCCACTTCAGGTTTTTTCCCAGAGAGCCATCCCCCGAGCCCTTGCCTCAGGATTCCCCCACCTGTGTGAGTAATATATCTTTCTTTAATTGTACTAAATAATTACTGTCATGATTTTCAGTACTTGATCCGAATCTCTGAAAGCAGAGAGCTTTGAAATGTCATAGTGGAATTGCTATAACAAAGGTTTACTTACCTTCCACAACAGCCAAAATAATCCAGATAGGCTATCCTTCCTCCAACTGGTCTGAGTCTGACTAAGCAAACAGGTACACATGCTAAGCTTAATCCTTCCAGAGGCTTCTGTTCTCACTTCTTGTCTCCAGGCTCCATTCTACACCATTCAGTGTGGCAAATCCAAAGAGGAAGACCGCCATAATTCCACGCACACACCCATTCAAGCAATATGGGCAGAGGATGAAGAAGAGGACATAGGAACTTTGAGAAAAAATGTTATAATTGGAAAATTCTGTATTTTTCAGAGAAGAAAATCAAATTGGGTAGAGGGGGAATTTTGTCCTTTTGGAGAGAAAAGTCAGAAACAGGGGAATACTTTTGCTGTGATATAACCAAATTTATCCATTAATTCAACACATACTTACTGAATATGTTCTAAGGGTTGTACTAGATGTTGAAGATATAAAGTTAAATAAGAGAGCACAGTCCCTGTGCTCAGGGAGTTTATAGTTTGATGGAGGAGGCAGAGAAGTAATCAGGCTTACAGTGCATGTAAAGAGTGTGATGAGGATTTTCCAGGATGAAAGGAGAAATTCTAGATGAGTAATTACCAGAATACAAGAGATTCAGTCAGGCTTCACAAAGAAGTGACTTTTAAGGTAGGCATTTAAAAATGAAAATGAGTAGGACAGTTTGAGAGTATTCTAAACGTCATATTTCATCATTCAAAAGAGAGGAGCATTTGTGATATCAGAAAGACATGTGAAAATATGGTCCAAAGATCAGCGAGTGATTGTATTTAGTTGAAGTGTCAGACATACATAGAAAAGAAGCCAAAGAAAAGAATGTCAGGAGTCGACTAATGAAGAGCCTTGGGCAATGCACTAAGGGGTCTGGAATTTGTTCTTGGGTCACTGAGAGCCTTTGAAAAATTTAAAACAGGAGTGATAGAATCAGATTTATATTTGAGATATATTTCGTTGTCAGCAATGTTGAGAGGAATTTAAGCAGGAGAAAAGTGAAGCCAGTTAAGAGAATTTAGTAGTAATCCACAGACTTTTTTTAAAAAAAATGTAACACTAGCTAGACTTAAGGCACTGACAATAGGAATAGAGAGGAGGGATCAAATCTAAGTGATTTGAGACAAGAATTGACAGCTAAGTAGAAAAGGAGAATGACAAGAAGCTATCAAAAATGACTTTCAAATTTCTGACTTGGACCATGAGGCTGGTATTGCTGTTTGTTAAAATAGAAAACATTAGAATAACGTCAGAAGCATGGCAGAATGAGAGATGTCCACAGATCTCTCCACTTGAAACATTAATAAGCTGAACATCTAAAGTTCAACGAAAAATACCCAACCTGCACACAAGCAGAACTGAGTGTAGGATCTGCACGTAACAGCTACCACAGGTCAGAACCATGGGAGTCAGGCAGTAGACTGGAAGAAACAAAGAAAGTACCTCTAGCAGCTGTAGCTCCCTCCCTAGGAGAAGGAGGAGGGGAGAGGGTGTGGTAGGTTCCCTGAATAACCCTGCCTGAGAGAGCTGTGAGCTCCACGCAGCAGCAGGGCCCAGGGAGCAGGGCAGAAAGCAGAGAAGAGGGGACAGCAGATAAGCAATAATTGATTATTACCAGCTGCAGTTGCAAAACAAGACGCTGAGATGCAGCCCCCATCCCCCAACCCAGAGGGGCCCTCCCCCCATATCCTCCAAGGCCCAAACCTGCAGAGCCCCAGGGGAATCTCAGCAAATGCTACTGAAACTGCCGCTAACAATGATAGGGACTGAGACTGAGGGTAGTGAGCATGATTGGATATCTAATTTTTAAAAGTCATTATTAACACTTTATATAAAGCCAGGATCCACGAGGCTTAGATGCCACCTACTGGAAACCAAAATAAAAGCACCTTCTTTGTAACAAGCTAAAGAGAGACCTTTATATAATAAATCTTTCTGGAAAAAAAAAGCAAAACACACTTCCATTAATGCCCAGGAGGCAAAATAGTCCATTAAACAGCATGAACAACCAAGATGACAAGGCGGCTCAGAAAGAAAGAAAAATCTCCAGAAAATAAGCTTAAAGACATAGAAATATGTAATTTAAAGGACAGATAATTCAGGATGATACTTTTGAAAAAACTCAATGAGATCCAAAATAATTCATATCAACAATTTCAGGAATTGAAAAAACAAACAACTCGATGAGCTGGATGAGTTCTTTAGCAAGGAGGCTGAAACCCTCAAAAATAACCAAATAAAACTGGAGATGAAGAATACACTGAAAGAGATGAAAAATAAAATACCAAGCTTGGGAAATAGAGATGACCAAATGGAGAAAAAGATCGGTCATATCAAAGACAGAAATCTAGAAATAAATCAAAAGGAAGAAGAGAGAAACTGAAGAATGAAAAATAATGAAAGAGAAATACAAGAACTAGCTGATACCATCAGGAGAGGAAACATAAGAATAATGGGTATTCTTGAAGGGAAGGAAAAGGAAAAAGGATTAGACAAATAGTTGAGGAGAATTTCCCAAATCTAAGGAATGCAATAGAGCTTGGGATTCAAGAAGTCAACAGAACACCCAATTATTTCAACCCAAAAAGGCCTTCACAAAGATACATTGTATTAACATTATCAAAAATCGATGACAAAGAAAGAATTCTCAAGGCAGTCAGGGAAAAAAAGATGGTAACCTATAAAGAAAAACTCATTAGATTATCATAAGATTTCTCAGCACAAATCTCACAAGCCAGAAAGGAGTGAAATCAAATATTCAAACAATTAAATGAAAGGAACTACCAGCCAAGAATAATGCATCCAACTAAGCCGTCCTTTAGATATGAAGGAGAAATAAAGACCCTTTCAGATATACAAAAATTGAGGGAATTCTCCACTATAAGGCTTGCATTACATGAAATACTAAAAGGCGTTAGCTCACCTAAAACAAAATGACAAAAAGAAATAACTATGAGTAAGGCAAGGGAGATAAAAGCAAAAATAAATGAATGAGACTACATCAAACTGAAAAGCTTCTGCACAGCAAAAGAAACCTTCAACAAGGTAAAGACACAACCATTTGAATGGGAAAATATATTTGCAAGCAATGCTTCCAATAAGGGCTTAATATCGAAAATATACAAAGAACTCATACAACTCAATAACAACAACAACAACAACAAAATCCAATTAAAAAATGGGCGGAGGACCTAAACAGACACTTCCCCCAAGAAAACATACAAATGGTCAACAAACACATGAAAAGATGCTCAACATAGCTAGCTATTAGAGAAATGCAAATCAACAACACAACAGGTGTTAGAATCGCTGTTCTCAACAGGACAAGTAATAACAAGTGTTGGAGAAGATGTGAAGAAAAAGGAATCCTTATACACTGGTGGTGGGACTGCAAATTGGTACAACCACTATGGAAAACAGTATGGAAGTTCCTAAAAAAACTAAGAATTGATCTACCATATGATTTAACAACACCTCTAGTAGATATTTACCTTGAAGTCTTGAAAACATATATCCGAAAACATATATGAACACTGATGTTCATAGCAGCATTATTCACAGAGGCCAGGACATGGAAGCAGCCAAAGTGTCCTATGATAGATGATTGACTAAAGAAGCTGTGGTACATATATACAATTGAATACTACTCAGCCATAAGAAGATGAAATACTGCCATTTGGAACAACATGGACAGACCTTGAGATAATCATGCCAAGCAGAAATAAGCCAGGCAGAAAACGTTGAAAACCACATATAACTTATATGTAGGATATAAACCTAAAAGCAACAAACAAACATGACAAACAGAGACTCATGGACATGGACAATAGACTAGTGGATACCAGAGAGTAAGCGGGAGAGGGGAGGTAGATGGGATAAAAAGAAATATGTGGTGACAGAAATCTAACTATGAGCAGTGAACATACCATGCAAAATATATATGACTTGCTGTTTAATTATACACTTGACACTTACTGGATTTTGTTAACTAATGTCACTATAATATAAACAAACAAACAAATATATAAATTTTTAAAATAAATAAAAATAAAGTTTATACATAAAAATAAGCTTTTTCTATAGATAAGTGAGTGAATTTTGTTCTGGGAAGAGTAACCCACTTATTCAGTGAAAAAACTGTTCCGTTTTCATTTAAACATTTATTTCAATATTCCTGATCTCTAAATGTGATGTGTTTTGGATTCTCCTTTGAACAAGTTATAACATCTTCCCAATTTCTTCACTGTGAGCAAAATAAAACTTTTAGGACATGTTTTTCTACAAGCGTATGAGAATCATGATTTTACTTTTTTGGAAAATAACCCTTTAACAATATCAGGGATGAACTCGATGAAAAATGTGTATGAACTATAATGGAGAGAAATAGAAATCTGTATGGATTTCATAAGTGGAAGTATGAATAAAGTCATCAACAAGTTTTTTGGTAAGAAGATTCAAATGTTAATTTGCCCTTAGCTAAATCTGTAAGGTCAATGCAATTCCAATATATTTTCCTGTTTGAAAATTTCTAGATTTGAAATTTTTTTCTGATTTGAAAAAAAAAATAGAAAAAATATAAATCTTATTTGGAACACTATCAAAAGGAAGCAAAAAATTCTGAAAATGTATAAAGAAGAAATTAACTAACAGATTTGGTAAACAGGTTATAAAGTAAGATATATGTGAGATTTAGAATATGATAAAAATGGAAAATTAAATGAGAAAATATCTAAAAGCAAGAAACATCTTGAAATCATGTTGCATCTAATTTAAATAAAGACAAATCCTGTCATGTAATATTTGGGTAAAAAATACAAATTTTAGATCATGGGTATAACAAAATAGAAAAAAAAAAGAAAAAGAATGATCTTACAGACTAATTTTGTGATTTAACACCTGTAGACTGACAGTAAAAAGAGACATCTCAGTTTATCATAGCCTTTGTTTTATAAACTCATGACAAAAAAAAATCTTTGTATCGGTTTGACTAGGTTATCCCTAATGGTGGAGAATGTTGTTGACAGCAGGACACATGATGATGACAGACAGCTTCAAAAGTGAGGTCATAATAGGGCTGAATAGTTTCAGCAAAGAAATAGAAGATATAAATAAAAACCAAATGGTAATTGCAGACCTGAATAATACAGTTACTGAAATAAAAATCTCAATAAACAGGCTCAACAGCAGAATCGAGAGGGCAGAGCATCATTCTACAGGTAAAAAGAATAGTTGTCCTAGCAGGCTCCAAGCAGCACACTGACATTCTTTTTCTTGGTTAGACATTTAACCCCTTCTTAGGAGGAGCAAAATCATTACTCAAGGCATTATGACAACAACTTTGTTTTGAGAAAGGAGGTCTATGTGTCATACAATGAGGTAGGGTGATTACATAGGGATTGTATTTAAGTTAGGTTCAGAAATAGATGTGAATGGTGATTGATTTAGGAGCAATGGAAAAATCTCAGATAAACTTGCAACTGTCCAGGACACTTCTGATTGTATGGCAGGCTTAGAAGGACATCAGCCAATTAGCAAGCAAATCAGAGAACAAATTAATGGCCTCCAGATGGGAGAGGTTTGAGAGGATGAATGAAAAAGAGATAAAAAAAATACAAATTGGTAGTTATGAAGTAGTTATGAGGATATAAAGGATAGCATAAGGAATATAGCCAATAATATTATAATAACTATGTATGGTATCAGATAACTTCATAAGTTATATAAATGTCTAATCACTATGTTGCACACCTGAAACTAACATAATGTTGTATTTTAACTGTACAATAATCAAATCATATCATACCTCTGATTCTTCAAAGTGTCTCCTAGTTAGAAATTTCCTTCCAAGAATGCTAGAATATTTAATACTTGAACATTTATAAATATGATTTATAAGAATAAACTAAAAGATAAACATTTCAATTTCAAAAGCTGAAAGAAGTGCATATGTTAATGTTTTATATTTATTATATTATCTGAGATGCTTAGAAAAACAAAAATGTTCTCTTGAAAAGATAGACCTAAAAAAAAGACCAATATCATGTTTGCTGAAGAAATGCTAATGACATAACTCTTAGAGTCAAAGTGACATGAAAATTTTATATCCACATTATTATTTGAAAGTATATAAAATATTAGGTAGTTGATGTTTAAAGAGATTTGACTACCAAAAAGACAAAAAAATGCTCCAGGTACTTCCTTACCTCAATGCAATTGCATCAACTGAAAATATTTCGCCTCTTTTTCAGTAAGAGTATGTCCCAAACATTGCATGCAACATACTAATATTTAAAAACTTATCCAATGTTTATCTGAAGTTCAAATTTCACTGAGTATTCTGTGTTTTATTTGCTAAATCTGACAAACCTAATTATATGATAACATAAAATGAAAGTTCACATAAAAAACTGTATTTGCTTAAAATAAAGCAGTAAGCAGATTAACATTGTTTTATGTATTGAAAATCTCCTTACTACATGGCTAAGTAGAAGTCGGCTGAAATTTCACGCTCACTTTTGACTCAATCTATTGACATCTCATTTATGATGTACCTCTGGAAATTCCACTGTACGCTCATGGAAGAATAAGGGTGAAAAAAACAGTAATATTGTTATAAAAATAGTTTTAACCTTACAGAGCCCCTAAAAGGCGTACCTATAAAAATAACTACCAGAAATAATCTTTTAGTAAAGCAGTAAAATGGAACATTATTGGACACAATTCATTATTTTCTTCTGAACAAATTTCACTACAGATATATTAAGCTCAAGATGATAATATTTAGCTCATAATAAGAATGACATCCTAAAATTAACAGAATGCCATGTCTAAAAAATAAAAATAGATTAAACTTTCCTGGGCTACATACACTTCCCATTATAAAACATACACTTCATAAGATATATAAATGTCTAATCACTATGTTATATACCTGAAACAAATATAATATTGCATGTCAACTATTATTAAAAAATATTTTTAAAATAAGTAGATTTGAAAAAGACTTTGATGTTTGCTATACTTGATGGTGGCCTTGGTGCCCTCAGACCCAGTGTGATCAGACACCTTTATGGGCAGCAGTAGGTGAAAGGCTGTTTGGACCTACCTGGAGGTGATATTTGAGCTTCTGCAATAAGCCAGGTAGGAGGTCTTATCTCTGAGATGCACTTGAAGATGTAGTCAAGGAAAGAATTTGTGATGTTCATGGCCTTTGATGAAATGCCCATGTCAGAGGGAAACTGCTTCTGAACCTATAGACATAGGTGAAGTAACTCTCTCCATGGCAGTGTTTCTTTCACTTTTTTTTCCTGCTTTTTAGGGTTTTAGAGGCAGCTTTCTTAGAACATTTCTTGCTAAACATAGAAAAGTTAGTAGAAACTTCAGACATGATAGAAACACCTTGGAAAAAAAGAGAATGACTGTTGGCAGGGTGGGACTCATATATATGCTTCACATTCAAATGAGGTCTTGGGTAAACTTGATGTCTGGTTGGATAAAATGCTATGCAGGAAAGCCTGTCAATAAACCACCCCGTGTTAGTGACTGGATAATCCTCCTACTCAGAATGACACAATTAGAAGGCAAGAAGCCTTGGAAATTCCCATGGCCTCCACCATCAGCACTTTTTAAAGATGTCCTCTTAACACCAACATTGTAGAGATATCAGCTTCAGCTCCTTGAAAACTTCTAACTTTCATAACCCAAGCTCATAATGGCAGAAGAATGATGGTGGCTACATTTAAGCCATTTGTCATTTAATTCAGAATGCACTGTTGTCCTAGGCTACTTTGGCTTGAGGAAGGACTTTGACTTGAGGAAGCATAATGCTTCTGGAAAACAAGGGACCTGGCTGACCAGACACAGCTGTTAGTTCTTATCTAAGTGCCTATAGTTGACAATACTGAATTGCAGCGATTCCCAACTGTTTTGGGACCAGGTGTATTGTATATTTAAAAATTTCTAAGAGAGTAGATCTTACGTTAAGTGCTTTTACCACAAAAGACATTTTAAAAATAATAAATAAAGAGGAAGGGAGGAAACTTTTGGAGGTGATGAATATGTTTGTGGCCGTGATTGTGGTGATGGTTTCACAGGTGTATATGTATCTCCAAATTTGTAAAGTCGTATACATTAACTACGTACACCTTTTTGTATGTTAATCATACCTCAGTAAAATGGTATGAAAAGTAAGTTTCAAAAAACTTCAGTGGATCGGCAAAAGAAGAAATAGCAAAATCCAATCTCCAAACATATAACACACAAAAAAATAAAAATGTTTATTAAAATGCAATATATCCTTAAACATTTTCCAAATTTAAAATTTTTTGATGTTTCTTAGATCTCAGAAAAATTCCTTCAAATTGTGAAATTGGTGAACAAACATGAGAGCTGTTGGCAGAAAAAAAAATGCATTACAACTCTAACTAATCTCCTTAGGGAAAAAAAGAGAATAATAGAAAATATTTTTAAATTAATTATATATTTCCTCAAAAGACTAGATAATACACAAAAATATTAATAAAATGTATAAATTTGTGGATAAAATAAATTACAGAAATTAAATACTTCCCCAAAGGCCTTAAGGACTAAGAAGAAAGGAAGAAAGTGAGGTAAGTAATGAACTATCATCACAAATGTCCAGGTTTTCAGGAATGTTTTCTGTCAGATTATTTAGAAATAAGTATTTCTACTGCTAATTAAATGGCTTTAAATTATGAAGAAAAAATTTGAATTTCTATTTAAAGAAAATATCATATGATGATAACATCTATTGAGGAGGGCATATTTAAAACGAGTTCTGATCAGTCATATTTATAAATGAGGACACAGTAATCCAATAAAAATACTAGCAATCAAATTCGGTTTCTCATTAAAAGATGAACCTCAAAGGATAAATCATAATTCATCCAAGAATACAGCGATGGTTCAGTTTTGAGTAAAATATAAGCGTGATTCACTTTGTGACATTAAAAAAAAAAAGAAAAATTTGAGATAATGTCAGTAAATGTTTCAAATTTATTGCTAATATGATGAGTTGGATAATGTTTGTGTCAAGCAAGCTGAAATAATAACATTAGAGTTAGGATTCAAGATAGTGAGCCCCTTCATCAGAATTATTATTTATCATTATTATGGAATACTAGAGAATTATTTTAAAAAGGATCTCAA
>PVKZ01006055.1:0-41390 GCA_004027375.1 Macroglossus sobrinus
AAAAATGAGCAGAGGACCTGAACAGACACTTCTCCCCAGAGGACATACAAATGATCAACAAACATATGAAAAGATGCTCAACATTGCTAGCTATTAGGGAAATGCAAATCAAAACCACAATGAGATACCATCTCACAACTATTAGAATAGCCATAATCAACAGAAATCATTAATAACAAATGTTGGAGAGGATGCGGAGAAAAAGGAACCCTCATACACTGCTGGTGGGACTGCAAATTGGTACAGCCACTATGGAAACCAGTATGGAGGTTCCTCAACAAACTAAGAATTGATCTACCATATGATCCAGCAATCCCTCTACTGAGTATTTACTCCAAAGATTGAAAAGTCATATCTGAAAAGATATTTGCACACGAATGTCCACAGCAGCATTATTCATCTTGGCCAGGACATGGAAGCAACCGAAGTGTCCTACAATAGATGAATGGCTAAAGAAGCTGGGGTACATATATACAATGGAATATTACTCAGCCATAAGAAGAGATGAAATACTGCCATTTGCAACAACCTGGATGGACCTCGAGATAATCATGCTAAGTGAAATAAGGCAGACAGAAAAAGTTGAAACTCACATGGTATCACTTACATGTGGGATATAAACCTAAAAGCAACAAATGAGCAGGACAAACAAATAGAGACTCATGGACATGGACTACAGTGGTTACCCGAGTACTATAGACTAGTGGTTACTAGTGGAGTGAGGGAGGAGTGGGGTGGTAGACGGAGTAAAGGTGGTCAAATATAGGGGGTAGGTCAAGAGTGAAGTGCCTAAAGGGAATCAAATATATGTTAGCTGAAGGAAACTTGAGTTTGTGTGGTAAACACACAAAGAATATACAGATGTCAAATTATAATCTATACCTAAAAATTATATAATTATATTAACCAATGTTACACCAGTAAACTTAATTTAAAAAGCCCAAAAACTAGGTGACTCTTCTCTTTTATGGCATAGACATGAGACCAGAGTAGTATCAGAGAGGATTTATATGGTGGTTAAGTTTTGGCATCACAGCCCAGCTTATATTCACTATTTGAAATTGTATCCTGCACTCAGCCTTGGCCTGGAATGAGTCTAGATGGTCACATGGCACCTCTGCATGTCTGCTCTGGTCTTCTTTCAGTAGAACATGTTCTGTGCTTAGATTTGTTCCAAAAACAGCAACAACAATAAAAACCCATGTCTATATGATGTTACAGGCCAGTTCCCATATGATTGAGTCTTTTTATGTCTTAGTTCTTATATTGTAGAGAGAAAGTTTGGCTCAGCAAAGTCTATGAATTTGTTCCTCTGAGTTAGATAACCATTTCTTCTCCAATTAGCTGCAAGTTATTGAGAGTGGGAGACAGAGAAGAGAAAATGTCTCCCTGGTGAGGTTGTACCATGTTGTATACATCAATCTTGATGCTATGGATCTGAGGCCAGGTAGCCATGGTTTGGGTAAAGGTGATCAAAACTTTCGACTTCCAGAAGACTCACTTCTCTTCTTGAGGTGGTCAATTGTTTGAGTAGTAGTATAGATAAAGGCAGGATGAACTTTTGAATTTCCTGGTGAACTCTCAGGAATTGCCAGACATTTTTGTCTTAGGTATCTGCTTAGTAATTTCTGAGAGATGATCAAGTAGCATGATAATGTGTTCATACTAGCTGGCCAAGGTGTATCATTTAGAAGGCATTCTTCCACTTGTCACTGGCCTTATGTGATGGGGCTCTAGGAACTGGAAATTGTGGCATAATCAAGCCTCCCATCAATAGATATGGTCAGCAGGTCTCAAAGGATGACTGCATTGGGGCCCAGTAGTTTTGATAGAGTGACACTTATTTTTTTTTCCTTACATTGAAGTTTATGGGCAAAAACTGAAATTACATAGTCAGATGCAACTGACCTCATCCCCTCATAGAATAACAAATGATATCATTGTCCCCTTGGTTCGTAGGGCCATCAAGAACATTGCCTAGCAGTATGAGAAGACATATTGATCACTGCTTACCTCTCTTTGGTCCATGCAAGTAGGTATGTGATATAGTTTCTCTCAAATATAGAGCTTAGAAGTAATTTCCAGAGTAGCCTCTGTAGTTTTCAGAATTTCTCTGGGGGTGATGCTAGCAATATGTTGGGGGTATGTTATGATACTAATAAACAAGGGCTTGGTACTCTAATACCATCCTTGTTAGCTAAATGGGTAGTGTCGTCTTTGGGAATTATAACTTTCAACCCTTGTTCTACCTTCTATCCCATCTCATTCATTTATCTGGGTGATGGTAGACCAAAAAACTGAGCATTTTATTTTGTGTCTATGGCTATTGATGCAGGTTTGCAGGAGTCCAATAAAAGAGCCAAAGCAAAAAATGAATTTGCAACTTCAGTGTTGTTAGTATCAAGTTTTTCAATTCTACATATTTATCAACTTGCAAACTTATCCATCCCTCTCACCCATGCAGTTGTTTCCTAAGCCTTGGAGATTCTACCCGATACTTCTCAATTGATTTCTATGGTGTCCAGAGTGACCAACCTATCAAAAACATAAATTCAACTTAAGTACCTTTAATTCCTCCCCATTTCCTACAGGATTAAATGCTAATGTCTGAAATATTATCATCTTTCCCCTGCTTATTTCTTCATCTTTATCTCTCACTTCTTCCACCTCTCTAGCCACAGTGACTTATTGGTATTTCTTAGAACATGACATTCTATTACATTCCTTTGTGACTTAGTTCCTCTGGATATTGTCTGGAATGTTCTACTTTTATCTGTCTGGCAAATTCCTACTAGTCCTCTAAGACTGTCCCTTTGAATTCTTTGACCTACAAAGGCAGATATGAACATCCTTTCTTTACAGACTTCCTCTATTTTAGCACCTACTTGAGTGAATTTCAATGATTTGAAAATCTGTTTTTAGAGAGCATACACCATGTTTAATTAATTTTGTGCCTTCAGAGCCCAACACACTGCCTGACACATAGTAGGGTCTCAAACTATCTTTGAATAAAAGCTTGAGGAACTTGTCAACTTGTTCATGTTATTGATAATCTTTAGGTTCCCAGATGTGATGTCTAAAGTATGTGATATTAATTCCTTCATTAATTCAACAAGTATTTTTTGAACATCTAAACAGTTTCTCCCAAGTTAGGCATGGGAATACAATGATGGACAAAAATAGATATGTCTTTTACTGCTCTCAGGGAGTTGAGGATTTATTGAGAGAAGCTGTTACTGCATTTGTTTGAATTATTAAATAAAATAGAACATATTATGGATTTGGCCCATGTTGTCAGTCTGAGATTTTCCAAAACACAAGGCTTTCTGCAATATGAAGAATATTTTGGCTTTGTGTGCTGCAAGTTTATCTCCAGTTCTTCAGCATAAAAAAACCATTTTGATTGATAAACATACAAATTACAAAACAAATGTAAAATAGTTGAATTTTTGTTTTAATCTAAGCAAAACTTTGTCTTCAGAAATCTGTGGGATGCATCAGTGACTTTATAGTTTACCAAGTGCTTTCATATTTTAGTGGTATTTGGTTTTGCTTATAGGAAAGCAAAAGGAATATAGAGCGAGCATCAACAAAACAGGTTCACTGGAGGGACTACCTTTAGGCAGTGAGAGATTATCAATATATACCCACACAAATGAAAGCTCTACTTCCCCCGCTGAAAGTGAATAAGACACTAACTTCTACTTCAGGCATTGTGACTGGAGGAATGAAAGAAGCTGCCAGGTCCTAACATTTTGAAAATAGAAAAGGAAAGCAAAAACAAAAAGCATCATAGGTCCTGTGAAACTCAGGAGAAAATTTGAACAGACCAAATGAGGTTTCTACTATTCCGACATCCCCTGAGGGTCAGATTGTTTCCTTTCAGTTGGAGTTAGCTATAAACGAGGACAGACTTGGAGTCAAAGTGACCGTGATGTATGATCCCTTAGTTATGTCCATTCAAAGGCATAACAATCAGCATTACAGGGGATGAGCATTCTATTTTAGATGTTGCTTAAGAAAGGGTTTATCTTTCTCAAATATGGCTAGGCTGTTTTCCCTCCAGCCCCTCAGCTGGAGGTGATAACTAGGAATTGCTGCAGAACAGAGAAGCAACTTTTTTCCTTTTAGGTGGCATGCTGCTGTGGCAGAGACGTGTTGCCAAAGGGTGAAACTTTAAAACTCTCATTTTGTTATATAAAAAGATAAAAAATAACTAGATATCGTTTATGTTACTTTTCTAGTATAGCCTCTTTTCAAATAATTCCAGAAATATGCATGATAGTTTATCATACCAAACATTAATAAAATTGTGCTTATATAGCAGAATATTTTAATGTTTGTTATAATAAACTAACACATATTTTTGGAACTATTTGTAAATATCTAATCCCTATGCTGTATAATTGAAACTAATATAATATTGAATGTCAAATGTTTTTAAAAAATAAAAAAAGCTATTAAAACATTCTTATAAAATTGGTTAATTTCATTCTTTATGTGTAGATTACTAATTGAAATGTTTAAGAAAATAAATAAAGCACTAGGCAAAGTAAAGTTACAATTTCACCTTGAGTCCAAAGTAGTTAACAATCTCCTAATGAAGCTAAAATTATTTTGCTTAATTAGGAGCTTTGAAAAATCAAGTTTTATAAAAGTTATAGCATTATGTAACAATTGGTCTACTAATACCACCCCCCCAGGGTCTCAGAGAAAAATAATTTTTTCTTGATCATCTTTTAAAAACAAAAATTGTAGACCAGTTAATTTTCAAGGTTCCTGCTACGATTTAGGAAAGGAAGGAGATGGGTAGGGGATATACCACTTCCCAGTTCTAAACAGAAACCTTCTTTGCAAGACTTAGTTTTCCAAAAAGAGTTTGGGCTTTGGCCTTAGACCCTTCTGGAGCCATTGCCTTGTCCATTTAAATGCAACCCCACAGAAGATAGTACACTGATCAATTTCATCTACAAACCTCGGTGTAAAATAACTGAGTACAAAACATTGGGTTCACTATCTCAACTGCAGCAAATATCTATGTACAATGGGCAATACTTTTCTCAAAACTGCATTCTGTCCATTTCCTGAGTTAACTTTACCACTGTAGTTAGGTTGTTTGTTTTTAATGGATGGGTGAAGTTGCAGTTCTGATGAGGGAAGGGAATTCTTGCACTGGTGAGGTGACCAGGCAAAGTAACCAATGGACTTAGTCTGGCTCCATAAAGGGAAGCAGGTCATTCCCACTTCCTGTAACCCGATCATCTCCACTCTCAGGAATTGGATCATCCCTACTTCCTGAAACGGGGAGTGGATCATCTCCACACCCCGCTGAAGAAGGAAGGCAGTCATTACTAAGCTCTCTGCTACCTGCAACTTTGGATTTGATTGTCCCCATCAGACCTTCAAAGGATCGTAATGCGGTTGACTGCTTCATGTCTCCAAGCTTCCTGCAGATGACAGAGCTCATGGTGGACAGGACAGCTGACGTCTTTTGTTTCATGTAGGCGCTGGGGACCTGAACATCGTGCCAGCTCTTGACAGATTCTGCTGCAGGTCCACCAAGGCCATGAGGCCCAGCTTCTTCTTGAGCTCTATGCAGTGTCTTTCTTTGGCTGCCGGTGTGTGGCGTAGGATTACAATTTCTGTCTCCAATTTAGTGAGCTCAGATTTGAGCTCCTTTTGTTCAGCCTCTGTGAGATCCTATGATTTGGCAGCTGGGTAGGGTTCATGTGTGCTCACAGAGGTCTCTTTCATGACACTTGGCATGGACTGAGAAAGATCTTCGTTAAGAGAGTCCAGGTCCAGTTCTTGGTAGAGAGAGTCGAACTCATGGCCAGTGGAGAAATAATCTTGGCTAGGAGAGCTGAAATCTAGGCCTGCAGGGTCAGACACTAAGCTGGAGGGATCCATATCTTGGTGGGTGGAATCAATGCCACTGCATGTGGATTGATATCCTTGTGTACGCACCGGACTGCCCGGCCCCACGATATCTACTTCCGGGTGAAGGGTAGGGGTCGGAGGTCAGGGTCACAGAGGTGGGATTTTCTGCCTGAAGGCTGCAGTGGGCTCAGGCCTCACCCTGAGCATGCTAATAGTGGTGTTTCGACATCACAGTGAGCCTATGAGGTAGTCCGTGCTAAAATTATTTAAGAGGAGAGGTATTTTCTCTCCTGCCATAGTGACAGATCCTGGCCTTCTAACCAAGTCTGACTCTCCTTCCAGACCTCTTTTTACCACACCAACCATTTTCAAACCCTTCAAAATCAGTTGAACTCTTTGTACTGACAGAAACTTATGAAAAAGCCCAATACAAAAAATAAATAATGACTCCTCCGAAGTGGGGCAGGGAGTCTAGAACACCTGGCCTCATGCCCTACTCATTTTTCCTTTCTAGGTTCCCAGAGGGACCCTGAGAAACTCCTAGTACCACTCATAAAGTGAATTTGAAGTCCCTCAGAACTCTTGAGTCCAACAGTGACTAATATGCTCCCATGGCATGAAGTATCAACAGTGCCAGAGGCTTGGAATAGCAGAACTCAGAAAGTGAGTCAGACCAGTCACAACTATCTGTTGTTTTGGTGGGGAGAAGGAGGGAGAATGAGTAAATCTATAATAATGTGTCAAATTTAAGCTTAATAAATAAGCAAAGACTATTGTACTGTGAGAATTTAGCAGAGAAGGAATAAGACATGCAAATAGACAGTGCATGAGTTTTTAATATTGCAGTTGCATCTCTTTCTTTTCTAAGCATTCACTCACATTTCTGAAAGCATGTCTGCCTCCATACATGGTTATCAGTTGTGGGAGGTAGTCTGCACAGTAAAGTAGAAGTAATTGGATAGGGTCTGTTAGGATATCAACCCACTATATCCCCTATTTCAAGCTCAGAGCTTGAAATTTATACAGTAGAAAAATCAGGACTTCAATCCAATGAGAGCAGGTGATCAGGGATCCCATAGCTGATTATGTGGCTGTGGATTCTCAGGTAATGACCTTGAGCAAGTCTTAAGATTCTAGGGCTTTAGTTGGATATTCTGGTAATTCTTGGCACAGGGTGTAGAACCAGCAAAATATGGGGGACAAAGCAATTTATATGTTTTATAAATAAATTATTAAAACTTGAATGTAAAAAACAAAGCCATACTCTTCACCATGTCTGGGTTGTTTGGTAATGAAAGAAGTGAGATTGTAGTTAATTGCTACATGAGTCTAGAAATAATTAGGGACTTGTACCAGTACCAGCAGCTTTAACCATTTGACTTCTTTTGTTATAAAAGATCGATATGGAGCTTCTTGATTTATCGATTTATAAAAATAATCCACATTGGTGGTTGCCACTGCTGCTGAAAAACTGACTATTTACCCTCCAGTCTGGTCATTTGCACTGCTAGATTTAACTGTAGTGAGTTCTCTAAGGCTTTATTTCTATTATTACAGAACTACTACCATGAACATTTTGTTCATTTTAGCAGAATAGCAGGAAAAATGTTTACATATTTAATTGAATCTGTAAATAAGGCATGTAGTTGAAACCCTAATCCAGTAAGAATGTTTCAGGAGTATGTGGGGAAAATTGGTAGTTAGGCTTTTCTTGCAGAAAGCCCGAATATTCTATTTGATTTCAGTTTGCAAGTTATTTTCACAACAATTTTACAGCATAGCTCAGTTCTATCATTAATATATGCAGTGGGTCACCCTCCCTATAGATATTCCTCAGCATGAACTGGAATATTTGCAGCAGTTTACAACTGCAAGTGTTATTGCTAACAATCCTCATATTTCAAAAGTTGAGTTGATCTTCATTTAGGATCTAGATGACATTTCCTTTCAGCATCTCTTTTATGTGTACTAATTAGCTTTAAAAGATATTTAGATATATTATAGAATAGGATTTTCTTCTCTGAAGTCCAAACATACTATCAGGATATTAATTCTGAACTTATTAGTAAATGGTATTCACTCTCTTTGGTGGTATATATAATTGTAGCAAGAATCCCGGGGGCAATTAGCACCCCTCTCCACAGGTGTCCATTTGTATGAGTTGATATGTATAAGATGAAGGAGCTTGTTAGGAGGAATTTTGTGTACAGACCCTGAGAGGTAGAAGAAGAATGATAGACATGAAGGGATGGAAAGAAGGGAAAGAAAAATGATCAAAAGATGTAGGAACTTCCCTAGATTAAAAATGAAGATGATTCTTATTGGAAACATGAAGGCTGCATATAAAAATGCCTGTAAAAGGTTGAAAGGGCTTCTTAAATACTGTATTTTGTTCCAGAGAATGGACTTCCTTTGATGCTTATAAAAACACTCGTGGTTGCAGAAATTCTCCCAGACTTTGAACCAGAAACTGCCTTCTTAATGCTGAGGATGAAGGGCAAGGAAGCCCATGGACAACATTTTAAAGTCTATTGCCCTCTGTTTAGAGCAATACGAGCAGACTTTAGGGAGAATTTCACAGTGGAAGGTGTTCTCATTCTTTTTTTTTTTTTCATTTGGATCAGGAAAGTGGGAACAGATTCTCTCTTCCCAGAAGTTTTGACCTTTGTTTTCTTTTTATATTTTTGAAGCAAGGATGTTGAAAGGTAAGTCCTAGGGGCAACACTGGGGAGTCATCTAAGAGAAGAAAGTGTCCAAAGCTGGCATATTAGCTAATAAAGGGTTGGTTGGTTATGGGGTGATGGATATAGGTCATCCGTTCTGCCAAGAAACTGAGGGCTTGCCTTGTTTCTCTAGTCAAGACCTGAAAATTCAGAGGATATCTTAAAAGGAAACAGGGGGTTGCAAAAAAGACAAGATTGATACTTGCTTCTCACTATTATCTCTTCCAACCAACACACTTCCTGAATCACATGCAATGCCAACAGAAGAATAAACTGCTGCTAAAATGTCTGCAGGGGACCCAGATTACTTGACCCTTAACTAAGCAGGAAAATTTATCTGGAGAATGTTCAAATTTTTAGTATTAGGAGATACACCTTTCCTCAAGTGCTTGGGCACAAAGTGGACATCTACAGAGAGTACAGAGCAATTTAACTCACCTATGTCTATAAGCTGCAGAGGTCGGGGGACAATCACTATTAATAGAAAATTCACGATTTTTTTTTAAAGGTTATGACCATTGTGGTGAATTTGGTGTAACATGAAAAACCTGAGGCCTGGACTCTACTCCCTTGTTACATACCTATTCTTGTCTAAAAATTGTCATGCCTTCTATTGCAATAGCATAATTACTTTATTTCCTAGATTCTGAGACACAATCAATTGTAAGACACATTTTTGTTTTAATAAAATATTTCTAGGAGGAAAACCTACTACATTAAATTGTTCATTGATTTTAAGATGCAACCCTAATTTTAGAGACATTAAAATGCCACAAAACTATGCATTTTAGAATTAAAGAAATACAGTAGTAATGCAGCAAGCTACAAACAGTAATGGTTCTACTTGATTCTTCTATTGGAATTCAGAATAGACCTTCATTTACACAGTTTTTTTTTTTCTTTCTGAATGAAAGCATAGAGGGAAATTAGAATTTATTAAATATCTGCTACAATAATAAAAATAATGAAGATTTCTAATATTTATTGACTGTTTATTATGTGCCAGGAATTGTTCTAAGTGCTTTCTTTTCACATGTTATTTTATTTAATCTTCATAATAACCTTGAAAAGTAGGTATTAAAAATACTCTTAATCTCTGTGAGACTCAGTTTCCCCATTTTTGAAGATCAGGAAACCGAGATGCACAGAAAATAATTTGTTTGAGTTCGCATAGTTATTAAGTAGCAAACTTGAGATATTAATCCATAAACTTAAGCTCACTTAGATTCTTTCTAAACTCTTTTTTTTACTTTTTATTCTCTTAAAAATTCTGAAATATGTATTAAAATTTTATATATGTACTTTAAAATTATAATTATAAATATGTACTCAGTATTCAACTAAGAAATAGTATGTTTCTAACGTTTTTGAAGCTCACTACATGTCCTCTCATTTTCTTTCCCCCACTTAATTTCTACTTCAAATTTTGGGTTGGTCATTCCTTTTTTTTTTTGTAAGTTTGTAACACCTATCTATGTATCTATAAATTATGTATTATTTAGTTTTGCCTTTTTTTGAGCTATTAAATTTATTTTAATTGAGGCTTAATTGACATATAACATATTAGTTTTAGGTGAACAACATAATGATTCGATATCTGTATATATTGTGAAATAATCCCCATAATAAGTCTAGTTAAAATCTGTTACCATTTTTTAACTTTGTATACATAGAATCATATCTTCTGTATTCTTCTGTGACTTGCCTATTGTTTTTAGGATTCATCTATGGTGGTGGTATTGCTAGTTTATTCATTTTCACTGTTGTATAGTAGTCCATGATATACATATACCACATATGCATATATTCTGTTTATGCAAATTGTTTACTCTGAGTGATTTGAATGTCAGTTTCTTGGTCAGTTCCACCTCAGGCTTCAAGCCTGTTTGAGGTCTATTCCTGCACATATGCTTAATGTTTTCTTGTACACATGACTTCATATTTATTTATAATAGACTTTTCCTTCCTGAAATATATCCTGAAACATATTTGAGGCATCATTTCTCTAATCTTACTTCTTCCTATCATATGCTTTATACTTCAGGCATATTAAATTACTGCAGTTCTGAAGCTGCAAGTTCACCATGCTCTCTTACCTCTAGGCCTTTGCCCATGTTTCTCTTTCTGCTTGGAATGCTCATTTCCTAGCTAACTCTTGTCTACCTATGAGCAGTTATCTAGTTACAAAAGCCTTCTTCCACTATATTCTACTTGAGCTAGCTGAGGGGGCTTCCTGCTGTCACCTCAGGGTTAAGTCAGAGCTGGTTTTTTAGAGTATCTAATATCTTACTAAACAAAACCCCATGCTTGCACTTGGTGCCTGGAAGGACTGTGTAAAAGGTCTGTTTTGTAAAGGAGTAACTGTAATGAACAGGAAACATGGAAATACCACTTAGAATTATCAGTACTCAACTTTCAGAATGTTCTTAGGGTGAGGATAGAGCACAAATCACATTCTTGTTCGTTAGAAAGAGATGGATAAATACACATTACTTTCCTATGCCTTCAGGACTTTTGGCCAGATTCCCAGAGGGCTTTCTCCAAGAGCAACAAGATAAAATCCTCTTTTCCTGGAATAAGTTCTTAGGCATGAAAAGAAAACCTCTTGTTTTATTCCCTCTTGGTATTTTTCTGATGCCAGCTGCTTATCTATTGGACATCTTATGAAGAAATACCTCAAGGGATGGGTGGAGATGGGAAATAAAAATCAAATTACTTTGTTACATACTTAATAAGCTTTTGATTTTTGAATTGTTTTAGATTTACATAACAGTTGTGAAGATAGTACAGAGGGTTCCTATATCCCTTCAACCAGTTTCCCCCTTTATTAACATTTTACATTTCCATGCTACGTTTGTCACAACTAAAGAACCAATATTGGTTTATTACTGATATGGGAAACTTAAAGAAATCTAAGATGGCTACCTTGTCCTAGAGGAATTTTCCCAACCTCCTCTCCCTATCTTTCCTGCATGAGCGAAACAAAAGACTGCCAAAGTATGCCAAAGTAATCAATGTATAAATCTACCTGCCTGCCTTTGTTCAGGTCTCAGACTCTGGAGAGTGACTCCTCTGAGCCTGCCGGCATAAATAAATCTCCTTTGATTCTTAGTTCGCTGAGTGCCACTTGGTTCTTCCAAGTATATGGGCCAAAATCTGCAACATTACTGTTAAGTAAATTACACAATTTGAATTTCCTTGTTTCCTTTAATGTCATTTTTCTATTTCAGAATCCCATCCACAATACCACATTACATTTAGTCCTAGTGTATTCTTAGCTTCCTCTGATCTGTGACAGTTTTTCGGACTTACCTTGTTTTTGATGACAATTTTGAGTAGTGTTGGTCAAGTATTTTGTAGAATGCCTATCAATTTGAGATCTTCTGATGTTTTTCTCATGGTTAGACAGTGGTTATGGGTTTGGGGGAGGATGACCACTGAGGAGAGTACCATTCTCTTCACATTATATCAAAGGTATATCTATTAACATGATTTATCATCGAGTTTACATACTTTTTATAATACGTTAAATGGCCAGGTGGTGAGAGTATAGTTGTTGGAGTTGGAAGACTGGATTCAAATCATAACGCTGTCATTTAAAAGGGTGTGACTTTGGAAAGTTACTTAATCTCTCTATTTCTTAGTTTTCTTCTCTGCAAAGTGAGGATAATAATAGCATCTACCTCATTAAATTAGTAAATAACATGGAAAGCACTTAAAGCAGTGTCTGGCACAGAGGACGTAGAATGTAAGTTTTGACTATTATTGCTATTATTGATTAACATGATTTTGTGTATTTCTATTATATATTTTTCTCTTTCCTCAGAAAATTAAACTATTGATGTTTAGTGATAAAAAGGAAGTTACAAACAACCTGTGTTTTAGACTTTGAGCATGGGAAGGTCTTTATCTAATTATTTCTTGGAGTTTTGAATTATCCCTAAAATACTATATTTTCCCTTAAAATTTGGCATTGTCTTGCCAATGAGAATCTTTTGCAGGAGACTCCCTTGGTATCCTTATTATCATTTTGTTTGTATAATTCAGTTATTAAACTTGTGTACATTCACTTATAATTTGAAAATTCTCTTCAGAGTTCTGATTCTTTTAGCCATTAATTCACTGACATATTTCTGGAATGCAGTTTTGATTAATAATCTATGAAAAAGAGTTATTACTGTTTTCTTCTATTTGGCACGAGCAGAAGGATTCCAGGGTGTCTCTCAGCATTTATCAGTATTACAAATGAAGTTTTAATATTGTTCACTGCACAATTAATGGCTGATCTTAACACTTAACAAAAAGGAAAGACAATTGTGTTTACAAATCTGTGTGTCAGTTTTCTCATGCATTTTCCAGTTTTCTACTTGCAATTCTAAGTGATTAGTTTGAATACTGATTCTGAATGTTAAAATATATTCTTTTACAGTTGAGATTTCTGGTAATTTCATTGTAAACTTCACAAAAAGTTTTATGCAAGCCCAAATATGCAAATTATAAAATATTTTCATTTAATGGAAATAGTATCACACCGTTAGTCTCTTTTCTTTTTGCTTTATTTCTGATAATTTTGGTCAGTAGAATGGAAGTATTTACAAATGAAAATCTGTGGGTTTATGTGTCTGTATGTGTGTGCATGCATGCATGCATGTGCAAGTGGGTGCCCATGCATGGGCATGCTCATGTGTTGGATCAACAAGTAGAAGTTCTGAATTTACATTTAGCAGCAGAAGAAATTTGTACTGAATACTTATTATGACCCACATACTCTTTTAAGCACTTCACATACCTTAACTTTTTGACAATAATCCCATGATATTGGTACTATTATTGTCCCATTTTTACAAATGAGAAAACTGAGACAGAGACAGTTTAAATAAATTTCCCAGAAATCACAGAGCTAATAAATGGCACAGAGAGAATTTAAACCTAGGTCTATTTGACTCCAAAGTCCATTCTCGTTATACTACCAATGAGTGTTTCCTAGAACATTTCCATTATACTGTTTTTCTTTTGAAATGTGGTATATATAACTCTCATAATATCTTTGTGTGTATATTGTAGAAACATGTCCTTCTAGACTTAATTTTAAGAATCAAGATATAGTATACATAAAATGGCCAAATCTTGCATGTAAAATTCAAGGTATTGTACATATGTACACACCCATGTAACCATCCCCCGATCAAGACATGGAGTATTTCTAACACTCCAGAAGACTATCTAATGCCCTTTCCAGTCATACCATTCCCTCTACACTGGGAATCTGGTCTCTATAAGCATAAAATTTGCCATTTCTTGAACAACCTATAAATGTAATCAGGTAATAAGCAGTCTTTTTTTTTTTTTTTTTGGTGTGTGGCTTCTTTTATTAAAATTATGTCTGAAATTTATTTGTGTTATGTTTACTTTGTTATATATTTTTTATTGCTATGTGTAATATCCTTTTAAGGCTAAGTTTTTTTTTTAGCTGCAAAAGTAATATATTTTAAAGCAGAGAATTTGGACAATAAGAAAAAGCACAGAAAGGAAAATAAAAATAACTAGTAACTCCACTATCCAGAGGTAATTATTGTTAATGCTTTTGATTATACCCTGTCAGGCTTTTGTATGTGTGTGTGTGTGTATATGGTTGCTAGACTTGAATTACATATACATTTATGGTTTATAACCTGTTATTTTCTCTAAACAGTTTATCATGAACATTTTTATGTCATTAAACATACATTCTTTTACAACGATTTAAAAATATTTTTTAAAGCATTTTTATTTTAAAAATAGTGTGTGTGTGTGTGCATGCGTGCGTGCGTGCGTGCGTGTGTGTGTGTGTGTATGATGATGGGTGAATATGTAAAGCATTTACAAGACACAAAATTCAAAAGCTTAAAAAAGATGTGTAATGAAAAATCTTCCTCCTATACTTACCTTAGCTACCCTCCTGTTCTACCCCCAACACCCCCCCACACACACACCCACACACCAGGATCTGATATTACCAGTTTTCACTATATTTTTCTGGAGCTATTCTGTGTGTATAGAAAAATATGTATACATAATTTTCTCCCTTCTTATAGACAAATATTTCCTGTACTATTTTTCTTCTTGCTTTCTTACTAGATTTCTTGGAGATTATTCCATATTAGTGTTTGCACATCAGTATCAAGAGCTTCCTAGTCCTTTAACATGATAAAATGGTTGCTTTACTCATATTATGTGAAATACAAATTACAGCTACACCAAGAGACCATTTTTCATCTGATTAGCAAAAATGAAATGGTATTTTAAAAAATTTTTATTTTCTTATTTTCAATGTACTTTTATAGTATATTGGTTAGGCTTTCGTATAGTTTATAAAACAATCCCCCTAATTGTCCCTTCTTTCCTCTTGCTCTCCACCTAGCCAATATATTAATGTTAACTGTATTCCCTATGCTGTACTCTCCTTCCCTCTAATCATTCTTCCAACTACTAATTTGTCCTCCTTTAACCCTTCATCTCTTTATTCAACATTATTTATTGAAGAGACTCTCTTTACCTCATTCTGTATTCTTACCTTCTTTGTCATATATTAAGTGAGTGTATAGGCATAGATTTATTTCTGGACTCTCTATTCTTTTCCATTGATCAATGTATCTATTTTTATGCCAGTACCATGCTGTTTTGATTACTGTAGCCTTGTAGTATAATTTGATGTCAGGTAGTGTGATACCTCCAACTTTGTTTTTCTTCCTCAAGATTACCATGGCTATTCGGGGTCTTTAGGGTTCTATATAAATTTAAAGATTATTTGTTCTAGCTCTCTGAAAAATGCCATTGGTATTTTAATAGGAATTGCATTGAATCTGTAGATTGCTTTGGGTAGTATGGCTATTTTAAAGATGTTGATTCTTCCTACATGGTCTGTGCTTCTATTAATTTGAGTCTTCTTCAATTTCTTTTTCAATGACTTACAATTTTCTGAGAACAGGCCTTTTACCTCCTTGGATAATTTGATTCCCAGGTATTTTATTGTTTTTGATGCAAATGTAAATGGTATTGTTTTCTTAATTTCTTTTTCTGATAATTCATCATTGGTGTATAAAAATACCACTGACTTCTGAATATTTATTTTGTAACCTGCTACTTTACTAAATTCATTGATCAGTTCTAACAATTTTTCTGTGTGTAATCTTTAGGATTCTCTATATATAGTATCATGCTATCAGCAAATAACAAGAGTTTCCTTCTTCCTTGCCAATTTGGATACTTTTTATTTCTCTTTCTTGTCTTATTACTGTGAATAAAATTACCAATATAGTGTTGATGAGGAGTGGTAAAAGTGGGCATCTTTGTCTTATTCCTGATCTTAAGGAAAATGCTTTTAGCATTTCCCATTGAGTATGATGTTAGTTGTAGGTTTGTCACATATGGCCTTTATTATGTTGAGGTATGTTCCCTCTATTCCCACTTTGCTGCGAGTTTTTCTCATAAGTGGATGCTGGATTTTGTTGAACGCTTTTTCTGCATCTATTGATATGATCATATAATTTTTATCTTTCAATTTGTTAATGTAGTGTATCACATTAATTGATTTGTGGATATTGTACCAACCTTGCATCCCAGAGATAAATTCAATTTGATCATGATGTATGACATTTTTAATGTATTGATGAATTTGTTTTGCTAATATTTTGTTGAGTTTTTTGGTATCTATGTTCATAGAGATAGAGGCCTTTAGATTTTTTTTGTAATACCTTTGGTTTTGGAATCAAGATAATGATGGCCTCATAAAAAGAGAAAGCCTTCCCACTTCTTGAATTTTTTGGAATAGTTCAAGAAGAAAAGGTGTTCTTCTTTGAATGTTTGGTAAAATTTGCCTATGAAGCTATTTGGTCCAGGACTTTTGTTTTTTGGGAGGTTTTTGGTTACTGATTCTATTTCATTGTGGTAATTGGTCAGTTCAGATTTTCTGTTTCTTCTTGACTCAGTCTTGGGAGATTGTGTTTCTAGGAATGTGTCCATTTCTTCCAGATTGTTCAATTTGTTGGCATATAATTGTTCATAGGATTTTCTTATGATCCTTTGGATTTCTGTGGAGTCTGTAGTTATTTCTCCTCTTTCATTTCTGATTTTATTTATTTGAGTCATCTTTCTTTCTTTCTTGATGAGTCTGGTTAAGGGTCTGTCAATCTTTTCAAAGAAGCAGCTCTTTGTTTCATTAAACTTTTGTATTGTTTTTCTAGACTCTATTTTGTTTACTTTTGCTTTGATCTTTACTTCCTTCCTGCTATTCACTTTAAATGTCTTTTGCTTTTCTTTTTCTAGTTCTTTTAAGTGTAAGGTTGTCATTTATTTGAGCTTGTTCTTGTTTCTTGAGGTAGGACTGTATTTCCCTCTTAGGACTGTTTTTGATGTGTCCCATCGATTTTGAATCATGTCTTCATTTTCATTTGTCTCTAGATATCTTTTGATACCTTTCTTAATCTCATTGATAACCCATTCATTGTTTAGTAGCATGTTATTTAGCTTCCATGTGTTTGTGTGTATTCCATTTTTTTTCTTGTAGTTGATTTCTAGTTTTATACCATTGTGATTGGAGAAGAAAGACAAAGAAGGGCTTTACATAATGATAAAGAGATGGATAAATCAAAAAGACATAACTGTAGTAAACATGTACTCACCCAACATAGGAGCACCTACATACATAAAGCAACTATTGACTGACATAAAATGAGAGATCAACAGTAATACATTCATAATAGGAGACTATAACACCCCATTGACACCAATGGACAGATTTTCCAGGCAAAGAATCAACAAGGAAACAATGGGCCTAAACGGCACACTAGACCAGTTGGATTTAATGGATATTTTCAGAGCTTTTTACCCCAAAGCAGCAAAATATACATTCTTCTCGATTACACATGGAACATTTTCTAGGATAGACCATATGTTAAAAAACAAAATAAGTCTCAATAAATTTTTAAAAAATTGAAATCATATCAACCATAGCCTTTGTTTTAAAGTCTATTTTATCTGGTATAAGTATTGCTACCCTGGCTTTTTTTTTTTTTAATTTCCATTTACATGAAATATCTTTTTCCATCCCTTTACTTTCAGTCTGTGAGTGTCACTTGATCTGAAGTGGGTCTTTGTTAACAGCATATGCATGGGTCTTGTTTTCTTATCCATTCAGCTACCATACAGTGCCTTTTGATTGGAGCTCAGTCCCTTTACATTTAAAGTGATTACTGATAAGTACATAGTTACTGCCATTTTATTATTTGTATTTGTTTTTTTTCTACCCCACCCCCTTTATAGAAGTTCTTTGAACATTTCTTGTAATATTGGTTTGTTGGTGATAAATTCCTTAAGCTTTTCCCTGTTGAGGAAGCTCTTTATCTAACCCTTTATTTTAAGTGAAAGCTTTTCTTGGTAGAGTATTCATGATTGTAGATCTTTATTTTTCATAACTGAATATTTCTTGCCAGTTCCTTATGGTCTGCAAAGTTTCTAATGAAAATTCATTGGACATTCTTATGGGATACCCTTGTAAGTAACTAACTGCCTTTCTCTTGCTGCTTTAAAGGTTTTCCTTTGGCATTTTAATTATGATGTTTCTTGGTGTGGGTCTGTTTGAATCTCTCTTGTTTAGAACTCTATTTCCTGAACTTGTATTTCTAATTCTTTTGCCAGATTAGGGAAGTTTTCTGTCATACCTTGCTCACTGTCTTCCTCCAGGTACTCCTATGATCTGAATACTTTTATGCTTCATGTTGTCCCACAGGTCTCTTAAACTGTTCTCATTTTTTAAAATTCTTTTTTCTTTTTGTTGTTTTGATTGGATGTATTCTGCTACCTTGTCTTCCAGTTTGCTGATTCAGTATTCTGCTTTATCCAATCTATTTTTGAATCCTTCTAGTATATTCTTCATTTTAGTTATTGTATTCTTCATTTCTGTTTGGTTCTTTTTTATGGTTTCTGTGTCCTTTTTTATGCTTCATATCTCTTTGTTGAGGTTCTCATTGTGCTCATCCATTATCCTCCTAAGTTTGTTGATCATCCTTATAACCATTATTTTGAATTCTGTCCCTAGTAGGTTGCTCGCCTCAATTTCATTTAGCTTATATTCTGGAGTTTTCTCTTGTTGTTTCATTTGTGGTATGTTTCTTTGTTTTCTCATTTTATTAGCCTCTCTGAGTTCATTTCTATGTTCGTTTCATGAATATTTGTTTCATCTCTTAGCCTTGACCAGATGGCCTAATGTGGAGGGTGTCCTGTGTCACCTGGTGGTACATCCTATGCTGGGGGCTCTGGACGTGATCTTTGTGTGAGTTGTGTGTGATCTTCTGTTGTCACCAAGCCTTTATTGTTAGTACATCAGTGGATATGATTAACATTCTGGTTGACTAATTGTGGAAATTGGTTGTACCCACAGGGTAAGAGTTGCTGTGTATGGGCTGACTCCACTGAGTGGGATTCGCCCTAGCAGGCTTGTGTACTTGTTATAACCACCATTTGTGTGTACCACTAATGAGACTAGTCAGGAGTTGCTCTGTTGTGGTCTGGTGCCAGCCTCCAGATGCACTGGTTTTGTGGCCCCTTGGACGGGGCTCTCCAGTAGGTCAAGGTCAGGTATTGCTTTTAATTGTCCAGGGACACCTTACAAACCGATCTGCAGATGGCTGTTGCCTATGCTGGATCAACAGATAAATGGAAGAGACAATGTTATAGGCAGCAGTCTGGTTACCTCCCCATCCCTGACCTAGGGCAGTTTAGCAGAAGGACCAATGCTCTTCCAGGTGTGACACTGCCTGTCAGTTGCCTGTAAGTCTCTGAAACTGAAAGAGCCTCTGGGTGAATGCGTGTTGGATGGTGCAGGGACTCTGAGAGTCTCTTGGGTCTATTGAGTAAATTTCCACCTGCCACTGCTGTGTCAGTTTACATGCCAGTGCTGTCTCTGTGACTCCCTGCACAAATTTCCAATCATAGCAAGGTCAGCTGCTGTCCACCTTGGGCCTGAATGTGCTACCCTAGGGCAGGGGCAGCTACCTATCAACATGTGACAGGCACTTTGTGTATTGAATAGGGCAGGAGCTCAGGGAGTCAAGGGCCATCAGGCCAACAGCCTCATTTTTCTTTAATTTCTGTGTCTGCACTACATTCCCACAGTAGTCACAGATCACATGGAGACAAGCTGCTACTGCTGTAGCTGCCAGCCCCTGATAGACACACGGACTACCAGAAATCAGTGAGTTATAGAAAACACACTTTTTATTCAGGAAGCTGGGTCTGCCAGGGGTATGCAGACCCCAAATTAAGCAGCCCTGAAATGTAGAGGTACAGGATTTTTAAGCCCTAAACCCCATTCTTCATTCTGTTTGAACACACAAGTTTATTTGTCTTCTTTTTACGAACTGTCATCCCACAGGTCAGTTTTGCAAGTGGGTACAGAAGCAGAAAGCTTATTGTTAGAATGTTATGTTCCCATGGGTGATAGCCTATATTCCCATGGGTGATAGCCTATGTTTCCATGAGTGATAGCCAAAGAGTAATTTTCCAGCCAGCACACTATCTGAGGCAGTCCCACAGACACCTACAATCCCCTCAAGAGATATTGCAGTTCGTATAGGCAGCAGTGGTCTGCCCACAATTGTTTCCCTGGATTGAACTCATTGTGTTAGTCAAAGTCTTTTGCCTTTGCAGAATGCACAACCCCAGAGCCAAGCAGGGCAGGGGAGGCTATCTGTCAATGAGCAGCAGGCACTGTGTGGCTTGGGTGAAGTGGGATCTCAGGGAGACAAGGGCTGTCAGGCCAATACAGCCTCAGTTTTACTGCAACTTCTGTGCCTGGGTGTTTCCACTGTAGTCACAGATCACAGTGAGACCAGCTGCCATCTTGGGTGGTCCCACAGACCCCTGCACTCCCCAGATGCAATATTGCAACTCTAACAGGCAGCAGAGATCTGCCTGCTACTGATTTCTGTGCAGCGTATACCCTGTGCTAGCCAACGTTTGTTGCCCGTGTGGATTGGGAGATTGGGAAGTGGGTGGGTGCATGTGGTGGTTCACTGTCAGTGGATCGCCTGGGATTGTGGGTAGGGTGGGATGGGGGGCTCCCAGGGAGACAATGACAGTTAGATCAATATAGCCTCAGTCTTGCAGCAACTTCGGTAACTGTCTACTTTCCCACAGAAGTCCCAGATCACAGCAAGACCAGCTGCTGTCTGGGACTGGTCTACAGATCCCCAGGATCCACCCAGGTTTGTGTTGGCAACAGTGATCTGCCAGAAACTATTGTGATGAGTGCTCATAACGCTGGCTGCCATCTGGGAATGTTTGGCTTGAATAGGTGCAGGGTGTGGCAGCCATCCAGCAACAAAAGCCCTGGGCAATCTACAGGTTTGGTAAGGTGGATTGATCTCCTCAGGCCAGAACTTCCTAATGGCCCTGTAGGAGAGGTGCAGTCTATAGATTGCCCAATAGAGGGCCTAGACTAAGGCACAATGGGGGCTGCCCTTCCAGCCCTTGTTTTGGCACCAGGTAATGCATGCAGACTTTCTCAGTAAGAATCCCATGCAAACATCTGACCCACTGCCGGTGTCCCGGGTGAGTGTCTGCAAGTCAGAAAGCCTGTGTGTGGGCCCTTCAAAGAGGCGTCTAGGGTTTCAATCTCCTTCTGTCTCAACCAGATGGCTGGAATCCTCTATGGTTTTTACAGTCAGAGTTATTGGAATCTCGTTTTCCCAGGGCTCGAACCCACAACCGTTTTCCAGGACCCCCCCTGCAGCCTTGCTCTCTCTCCTGGTGATTCTCCACCACCCACCGAAATGGTATTCTTTATTGTTAAGGGTAAAAGGAAGTAATAATAATAGTAGTAGTGCACTATTAATAGAGCACAAGTTAACCAAATGGTTAACTTGTAACAAGTCATGTAATCCTCACAGAAATTCTATGAAGTAAGTTCTATTTTTATGCTCATTTTACAGAAGAGGAGACTGATGCACAGAATTTAAATAACTTACCCAGGGCACTCATATAATGCTGGGGAGTGGGGATAACCTCTGAATAGAAATTAGACAATAGCTGTCAAAATTATGCATTTAATCTTGGACCAGAATTGTACTTCTAAGAATTTATCATATACTTTCACATGTGAGAAATTATACATATATAAAGTTATTTTTTTGTAGCAATGTTTATAGTAGAAAAAGCATCAAGAGCTGAGCTGGAGAGAGCTGAGCTGCCAAGATGAACAGTCAAGCCTTTCATTACTTACTGCTCTAGTATAAAGCAAGAGACTAAACAAGAGAAAGCAGTGACTCTTCTAGTGTTCAATTCTTTTCTGTGGAACAGCACCCAGCAAAGATCAGGTGGATCTGTGCAGATGTGAGGATCTTCTCACTGTTAAGAGAAACCTGAGCAAAAGTCTCCTGCCATTTTATGAACCCAGGGATTGGGAGGAGGGAGAGGGAAAAGGGGTAAGAATGGAAAACTAGTACTCGCTGAGACCAGAGTCAGAGTGGAGAAAACATCTTCAAGTTTCCTCTCTCTCCACTTCATGAGGAGGTCTCAGCAGAGATATCTGGGAAAGGCCCCTGATAAAAAGGCCTACAAATGGAGGCACCTGGGCTAGGAGTGCAGCAATGTATAAAAGCATGGTTGGCTGAGGGGCCTGAGTCCTTAACTACAACTCCCTTCTAAGACTGCAGTGCACTATCTGTGCACCAAGTCTGATGTGGGAAGGCAGCTTTTCCCAAGTGACCTACCAGGTAAAGCCTTTGTAATTGCCTGTGGTTGGGTCTGAGAGATCACACATAGGTTTTTGGCCACAAGTCAGACTCTTAAGACTAGAAACAATTTAGATGTTCTTCAGAAGGATATTGGTTGAACAAATTGTGGTAAACCATACAATGTCTTGTAATATAGCAGTGAAACACGATTTTCAGTGGCAGCAGAGTTAGTTGATAATATATGATTTACTTAAAATGAATAATTGAAGGGAGTTTATGATGGATTGAGGGATAGTGCAGCAGTCAGGGATAGCAACAGGGAAGCAATTTCTATCCCTAAACTTAAATGGGTATAGGAGGGCATGATTGCAAATACCCCCTGAGACTCTAGCCTTCAGTAGAGGCAAATCACCACTGCCAAATTATGGCCCAGGAGGGAGAAAAGAATAAATACTCTGACCTTTCTCCTTCCACTATTCGTTCAGAATATTCATCTCTTGCTAATGTTTTCCGACTGCCATACATAACCTGAAGCCAGAAGGTAAGGGAACCTGTTTGGTACAGTCTATAAAGATTAACATTCCAGGGCACAGAGAGGAAAAGAGTGGAGAAAGTGGAAAAGATGGAAATTTAAGCTACAGAGGCAAACAAAATACTCAATGATATTTTATTGTACAAATATGTAATTGTTTAATCTATCATTTGTTCTTGAGCATTATGTTTGCTTCCAGATGTGCTTTTTACTTTTATTTAAACCTTTGCATGCATATTTTCATAAGATGCATTTTTAGAAGTTGTGTGGCTGGGCCGCACTTTTAAGATTTTAAAAATATATATAGCCTTAAGAAGAGTTTTAACAATCTACCCTCTACTGGCAGAATGTGAGGCTGTTTTTCTATGTCTTTATTCTCATTAACACTAGATATTATCATTAGTCATTGCCAATTTAATAGGGGAAAAACTACATTTCTTGGATTGCTAGTTGAACTTAAAAAGATCTTCATTGGCCATCTGTGGCTTTGTTTTGTTAAATCATCTCCTTGTTTTAGTATAAAATCCTTGCTCTCATTTGTGTCTACTGCCCTTCAATTCATAGATCCTCTGCTTTACCCTCTCCAGAGAGTAAACATACAAAATATTTTGTGATGATCCTTGCCATGGTTGCTTGACTAGAGTTGGAGGGGTGTCTAATGCCTTAACTGGATTTTCAACCAATCTTCATGTGTTTAGTTCCATTTTCACACTACCAATCTCTTCTTGCTACTTCTAAAGGCACCTGGTGCTGCCAATTTCCAAGTTTTTGGTGGTTATGCAATGTAATTTGCTTTGATTATTGACTTTCTCCACTGCCAGCTTAGGATTCATATTTTTCAGGTCTTCCAAATAAATTACTCTCTCCTCTTTTTCCATTTTCCTCATGTTTGTGGTGATTGTCTCTTCTCTTAATCTCTTTGTCCTTATAGATAATAGCTTAAAAGTATATCATTCTCTCTACTGTTATTTTAGTCAGTTTATTGGAGGATGAGAAGTTTTAACAGTCCTGAGTTAAATTTGTATCTTAAGGTTGAAAGTTTTTTATTGGGCCTTGTTAGGTTGGTAAATAATACAGATGTCTCATAGACTCAGAAGGAATATAAAGGATAGCTGTTTATACCAGAGAGCCTTGAAATTTCCTCAGATTGGTGCAGGGAAGGCTTTTCTATTGATGAAAATTCTTTCCATGACCACTTAAAACATCTCTGCACTTATATTCTTAAAGGTATTAAAGTGTTAGCTTGCTCATACCAAAACAATTGTGAACTTGTTCATTTGCGTGCAATCTAGTGAATCAGACAGGTATACATTTACTGTATTCACAATTCAGGTTAAACCTCTCAGGAACATAACAAAACATTTAACAACTGATGACACATGAGCACTGATAATCAGAATGGACAGTGTCTTCTGCTGGGCCATTTGTATGATGGATCATGAGGTGACTTGGGCCACTGGGGAGGTCTAGGAGAAGGGTTGAAAGGGAATTTGAGGGCTCAATGTAGCTGATGTTTGCTAACTAGTATATGGAGGTATTTTCATATTTTATGATAAGTGTGGCCATAATGGTACACGAAATTAATTATCGACCCCAACCCTTTCTCTTTTGCTTCAACCATGTTGCCCTTATGTGACTTACCCTTTCTAGTATGCTCTAGATGTTACTTCAACCTATGTTTTTACCTATGTTATCTGTCACTGCCTTATTTCCTCTACTAAGTATCTTTCCCAGCTTTGTATAGATGATGGATCCCTTCTATTAGGCTCAAGCCCTCACTAGTTCCTGAGCCAGTCCTGAAGGTGGTGGCAGTTTAATCAATAACATCAGTAACCTAATGCTTCTTTCCAAGAAGAACCCTGGGTATCTAGGTAATCTCTGAATTGTAGCTTTTCTTTTTATCCTCCAATCTTGGCTTTATTTGTAGGGTGGACTTTTGCCTCAGTTTTTCTCCTCAGTATGTTTGGTACCTGATACTTTTTGATGCATCCTACTTCCTTTGATTTCCCCTATTCTTAGTCACCTTCCATGGTCTTTTTGCAAATAGACAGTTATAGCCTGGAATCATGATACACCTACCTATCACAATATATCTGCTATCTTTACTCTCTTCTCTACCCCTGATTGCACTCTTTTGGTACTGATGCTTGCCTAACCCATGGCCAAGTATTGCTTTGCCCTCTGGATGTTATATTATTGACTGTCTAGTTTATCTGATGGGACTATGTTTCATATATTGGATTGGGCAAGTCTATCACCTTGTAAAAAGTGTTCTGATAGCAAGTATGGAGGGAAGAATAGCCAACAGGAGAGCTATCAAATAGCTTTTGGCACACTACATCACATACTAGCATTGGAGGTTCCCAACTAAACTGGACCTCCAAAATATCTAATGATGAAGCTCACAGTGGGCAAGTACCACTCAGGTGCTCAGAGCTTCCAATTAGCTTTTTAGTTCCCTCTCTTAACTATGAGAAGACAACCAAAGATTACCATTTGAAAAACGCTGTATATACACAAATACGCACACACAAGTACTGAAACATGTAAATATAAAAGATAACTTGTATAGAATATAGATAATGTAGGAAGAAGAAAAAAGTTTTTAAATTATTAATATTCTCAGCAAGATAAGAGAAGATACTGTAATTGTGAAACAAGAGAATACTATAAAAGGAATATATAAGGACTAAAAAGTTCTTGGAAACTAAAAATATGATCACAAATATGATAAATTTAATAAAAGGGTTAGGGAATAAAATAAAAAATATTTCTGAATATAGAGAAATCAATAAAGAAAATGAAAAATAAGAGAGAAGAGTGAAGAACATGAGAATGTAATTCTAGCAAACCTAACAGCCAAATGTTAGAGAGCTTAAAAAAGAGAACTGAGATAATGGTGGTGAGAAATTTGTCAATGAAACAAGAAAATTCTCCAGACCTAAAGTAATCAGTTTCATTCTAATTTCATAAGGTACATCATTGTGAAATTTCAGAACTGAAAAAAAAAATAGAGAAAATTTTATAAGCTGGGGGGAGTGAGAGAGAGAATAATAGGATCCCGAGAAACCAAGATTGGAGGATAAAAAGAAAAGCTACAATTCGGAGATTACCTAGACACCCAGGGTTCTTCTTGGAAAGAAGCATTAGGTTACTGATGTTATTGATTAAACTGCCACCACCTTCAGGACTGGCTTAGGAACTAGTGAGGGCTTGAGCCTAATAGAAGGGATCCATCATCTATACAAAGCTGGGAAAGATACTTAGTAGAGGAAATAAGGCAGTGACAGATAACATAGGTAAAAACATAGGTTGAAGTAACATCTAGAGCATACTAGAAAGGGTAAATCACATAAGAGCAATCAGATTTTTCAAAAGCCCTACTGGAATCTAGAAGGCAGTGGAGCAATGCCTTTAAGAGTTAACTCAGAATTCTGTATTCAGCCAAATTATTAATCAGCTATGAAGGTGGAATAAAGACATTTTAATACATGTAGGGTGTCATATTTTATCTACCATATATCCTTTTTTAGGAAGTTACTGGAGGATGTGCTCCAACAACAAAAAAAAAAAAAAAAAAGAAGAAGAAGAGGAAGACGTAGAGTACATGGAATAGGTGACACAGATGAGCCAAGGGAATTCCTAGAATTCCTTTCCCTAAGAGGAAGATCTTAGAATGAGAGTTATGTACGAAGGCATTGAGGGCAACTATTCCAGATTGAAGCATTTCATAAAGCTCTGTAAGAGGCTTCCTTAAGAAAATGTAATTGATAGATTACCCGAAACATATGAATGTCTTGAGTCAGATTCATACTACTGGCAACGAGTTACAGGCTAATTCAAAGTAGGGAAACAAAATCAAGCAGAGAGAAAGTCAGAATACCTATGTGATGATTTGAGCAAGGTAGGAGTTATTAGCATAGGAGAGATACCACCTAATAATAGGAAGGAGATTCCCTTGCTCCAAAAGCCAACTAGAATATATGGTCTGAGCATTTATTGATACTTGATTTTCATATGGCTCATTTCATCTTTACTTCTTAAGAGAGAAATGACCTCTAATATCAAGGATATTACTGTTATCACTTCCCATTTGGACCAAAAACATTAAGCCCTTAGGCCTTAAGTCTTAGAATTGTGCCCTTTCTGTCTATGTGTCTCCCCTAGACAGACTCAGCTTTTCTAAAATAGCGTGACAGCAACTGTGGGGTTTGTGTGACATGCAAACATCTAGACAACTCTTTGATGATTCTAGGTAATGGAATCTATTGCAATTGTCAATTAGAGGAATGCTACTATAGTCTTATTCTAGCATCATACTGATTATGTTGGCCTTATCTTTTTCTGTCTGATTCTCCTGGAGATGATTTCCTTGTATCAGACATCTCATGCTGATATAAGCTGTTTCTTAGTCTCTCCACCTGCAACTACTTCGTTTAGTGCAGAACCTTCAACAACTACATGGAGATTTGTGTTCCTGTCTAAAAAATTCTCTCTCAGTCTCTGTTGCTGTCCTCTCTCTCTTCCTCCCTCCCTTCCTCCCTCCCACTCTGCTTCCCTCTTTCCCTCTCTTTACTGTGTGTTGCTCTGAGCTTCTCAGTACAGTCAAGAGTGGTGTTAGAAAAGAAAGAAAACTTTGGTTTTAAAAAGACTGTTTAGTACATTGTCTTAGCTTGGGCTGCTATAACAAAATACCATAGACTAGATGCCTTAAAAATAGCCATTTCTGTCTCATAGTTGTGGAGGCTGGGAAGTCCAAGGTCAAGGTGCCAGCAGGTTCAATTCTTGATGAGGGCTTTCTTTCTGACTTGCAGGGCTCTCTTCCTAGCTTTCAGATGGTTACCTTTTCACTGTATCTTCACATGGTGGAGATAGAATGCACTTGTATCACTTTTTCATATAAGGATGATGATCCTACCATGGGGCCCTACCCTCATGACCTCATCTAAACCTAATTATCCCCCAAAGGCCCTACCTCCAAATACTATCACATTGGCGGGGCGGGGGTGGGGGGGGACGGGTGGGAGGGTTAGAGCTTTAACATATGGATTTGGAGAGGGGGACACAAAAGCCCAGTGAATAACAATGCATGAAGTCATTACTTTTTTTTTTTCCTGTGAGTTCCATCAAAAACGCTGGTTGTAACCACTTATGCATTTACTGATTGACTAGCTCCTGTCTACTGTTCATAAAGCAGTACTTCTAAAATTTTAATATACATTCAGTTCACTTGGAGGAATTTTGTTAAAATGTAGATGATTCAGATTCTGGGGTAGAGTTTGAGAGTCTATTTCTAATAGTCTCCTAGGCAATGCTGCTGTTGCTGGTATAGGGATCACACTTTGAGTACTAAGAAAACTATCTATATATCATCTCTATCTCTATCTCTATCCCTATATCTATATATCTATCTGTATCTCTATCTCTATCTCTTCTCTATCTCTATCTCTATCTCTATCTCTCTATCTCTATCTATCTATCTATCTATCTATCTATCTATCTATCTATCTATCTATCTAAAACCACAAATACTCAGAAGTATTTATTTGGAAATTTGGGAGAAAAAGAATTTGGGCTTTGTTTAAAAGTATCAAGCATGAATTTGTGCAAATGAGCAATTATGTCCTAATTTGTTCAGTATGGCCTAATATACTAAAAATCATATTTGGTCTCAGGTAGTATGTTAGGCAGTATAGATCTTATATCTGGAAACTACTGGGTTTTCATTGGGCTAATTCTCTGTAGATATTAGAGATCTGTCCTCCTGAGATGGGAACGAACAAGGATCATCTCCTTTTGGAGTAAATGGAGAAAAGGACAGAGATAGCACAGAAGATATTAGGATGGACAAGGATCAACAAAATTACTTGCTAAGAACTTTCTCTTTGAAATGTCATTGAAAATTAAACTAGTATTTCTCAAACTTTAGGACACATAAGAATCACCTAGGATACTTGAGGACAATGCTGATTACTGGACTCTCTGTCCTGAGGCTCTGATTCAATAGGTCTGGCAGTAGGACAGAGGAAGCAAAGATTTGAATTTTAAACAAGAATCCCAGGTAAATCCAAGGCAGTTTGTTTCTCGACCATTATTTTGAGAAACATTGCATTAGACAAATTGGTAGTAGTCTCTGGAGAAAGAAAATAAAACACAAACAAAACCAGACAAATAATGTTATCTGTTTTGATTGGAATCTGAGTTACTGTAAGAGAGAATCAAAGACATTCCATTGGTCAGCAGACAGGTCTATTAGACATCTAACTGTAAATTAAGTAGGCTCAAAGCCTATATTAGCACTCTGAGGCAGGGCTGATTGCTGCAATTCATAGGAACATGGAATTTAGAGCTTATAGAAATCTTAGAGGCTTTCCAACTTTTTTGGCTGTGATTCACAGTAACAGATACATTTTATATTGTGTTCCAAGAAACACATACATGCAACAACGAATATGTACATTTATTTACTTTATCACATAACCTCTGATGTGCTCTATTTTTTGTTATTTTTAAATTTTTAAAAATTCTAGCCATGATCCATTAAATTGATTGTTTGACTTGCCACTTGAGAAACACCAATCTAGTGCAATTGCTTTATTTGACAAATGAGGAACAAGCTTGGAGAGGTAAAACTTATCCAAAATCACAAAGCTATCTATGAACAGTAGAACTCAGAACTAGAACTCAGATCTCAGACCTTTAATCCAGTGATCTGTCCACCATGGTCTGCTATATTGTTTTATTGCTCTTAACCTGTTTTCTCTCAGGACAAAATGGCCTGTTTGTATCAACTAGATTACCTAGCTAGCTGAAACATTTTGAAGGGCACAAATGTCTTTTCCCTAAATGAACCACTAGATGGTAGTATAAATTCTTTTTATGGTGGACTATTCAACTGAGCCAAGGTGAATTCAGATTTGTGTATTTGCACTCTTATCTTATAATGCTTTATAGATTGGTGTTTCCCTATGGATAAGCTGAGTTTAAGGCCCATCCTGAAGAAACTATCTTACATGGTTTTACAAGCAGGATACATTTTGTTATTTGGTGCTTTTTTTTTCACCTGTGTGGAAGAGAAATATAAACACACACACACACACACACACACACACACACACACACACACACACACACACACATACACACACATATATGTGTTTCCAGTATCTCTAAAAGGGCCCTTTTGTTTTGTAGTCAACATAATTTTCTTTTCCATATTCTTGTTTTATAGCACTTTAAGTAATAGTTTTTCTGTTATTTCTACTAATCCAGATTGAAAACTAAGTTTTTTTTAGTATGGGAAGTCTATGTGGGCCCTTTCGGATTAGAAATAAATGAACCCCAAACAACGATATTTATTCTCTCCTAAGAAAGAAAATTAATATTCTGCTTTAGAAGATTTTATTTCCTTAGTTGCAGTAAGGTTGACAGAGTGTTCTATCCATGTATTAGGAACTTCTGAGGGAGATGAGCGTGAACACATTGCTATTTTTTGGGATTTCAGGTTTAACAGGCTGAATAGTTGAGCCCTTCCTCATAGCTTAAGCTGGAAGAAAAAGAGGGAATCATATGGCTATCCTTGACACTGATTTTTTTTTCCATTCCCGTTTCCTTCCTCCTACTGCAGTTCTTTAAAAAACAATCAATTAAAGAAAGAGAGAAAAAGGTAAGAAGTATGATAGTTAATTTTATGTCAGTTTGACTAGGCCATGGTACCCAGATATATGGTCAAATATTATTCTGAATGTTTTTCTTTTTGTTTTTGCTTTTTGATGAGATTGACTTTGAAATTGGTGGACTCTGAGTAAGGCAGGTTGTCCTCCATAATGTGGCTGGGTAGGCCTCATCCAATCGGTTGAAACCTTTTATACAACAAAACTGACCCTTCTCCCTTGTTCTTCCCTAAGTAAGAAGGAATTCTGCCAGCAGACTGCCTTTGGACTCAAACTACAACTCTTCTTTGAGTCTCCAGCATGAGAGTATATCCATCATATTTTGGATTTGCCAAACTTCGACAATCATAAGAGCCAAGAGCCAATTACTTAAATCTCTATTTCTGTATACGTACATACATACATGTATATACATTCTTGTACATATACATATATTCATCCTCTGTTTGGTTCTGTTTCTCTGGAAAACTCTAATTATAAGAAATAAAGGGATGGGTTAAGATAGGGACTTCAGAATGGTTAACTCAGCTTACAAATTAAAGACTTGATTAAAATAAATGGAAAGACTGCTATTAGAATACTGCTTTTCTTTCCTCTATTTCTCTCCCACAACTTCATCTCTAAGTCTTAACAAATGGAGGGTCTAATTCTGTTTTCTGCACCATTGTATCCAATGCTTACCACAACTTTTGCCACTTTCTATGCCCTTGGTAAGCATTTATTGGTTGAATGAATGAATGCATAGGAACCTTAATTGTACAATATGGGCAAGGACTGAATGCTCAATGTCACAGTAGCAGGAAAATTTATGACAATTTTTGGGAATGATGAATAGTGCAAAGTTGAAGAGTTTTGAGGATAAGATGGCTAAAAATAAATCTGGAAGAGTAGCCTGCTGAGAATTGGGACTTTTTCCTATGAGCAGCAGAGAGCCACAAGATAATTTTAAGAAAGAATCATATGCATGTTTGCCCCTCAGAATGATTCCCAGAATTTTCTAAAGTTTTAGCAAAACTCAAAGGCCTTTATTTTTATTGTGGTTTAGATTGTCTTAAATCCAAGTATATTCTCTGTCTCTGCCTATTTTAAGTCTCACGAGTTAACTTTTTTGTCCACTGATATAAACTGATAAAAAAGAACATAGGTTTTGGATCAGTGTTGAATCCTGGGTTTATCATTTGGAGGCCTTATGATCTTGAGCAACTGCCTTACATCTTGGGAGCAGTTTCTTTAATTTTTAATATTGGCACGACCTGATTTTGAAATGTTGAAAGCATTTTCTTTGACATCAGGAACAAGAGGAAACAATCCATCATCTACTTCCTTTCAGCATTGTATTGAAAATTATAATCAGTGTGATATGGCATGAAAAAAGAATAAAATGTGTAAAGATTGGAAAATTAGTCAATAGGTAAATTATTAGAATTAATAAGAAAGTTTAGCAAGTCTATTTGGCACAATATAAATACACTAAAAAGTCATTACATTTCTATTGAATAGCAAAAGAAAGTACAATTTAATAAAATTTATAATAGCAATGAGAAATATTAAGTTCTAGGAAGAAATCTAACAAGAAGTGTCTAAGTACTTTAGGAGAAATTACAAAACTTTATCAAAAGACATTAGACAAAACCTAAATGGAAAAATATAGCAAATTCATGGATTAAAAGACATATTATTGTAAAGATTTCACTTACTCCAAGTGATCTACAGATTCTTTGCCATTCCAATCAAAATCTCAATTGTATATCTAAACATAATGAGCCAATTCTAAAATTTATGTGGAAATGCAAAGGACTAAGAATAGATAAGAGAATCCTGAAGAAGTATGAGGTTGGGGTATTTGCTTTATCAGAATACTAGATATCAAGATTTATAAAGTTATTAATTCAAAGAAAGACAAAAATGGAACAGAACAGAGAGATAAGAAATAGATCCAATATGGCATCCGGAAACTTAAAGCAAATCCATGGGAGAATGAATAAATGTTTAAATAAATGATGCTGGGAAAGTTAATTATCAATGTGATAAAAAGAAATTGTAGATGCATAAAAATTAAAACATAAAAAGCAAAATTATGAAGTTATTAGAAGCAATATATAAAAATATCTTAATGACTTGGACTAGGGAAGGAGTTCTTAAATAAGACACAAAAGAATAAACCATAAAAGAAAAAACTTATACATTCAGCTATATTAAAATTTCTGTTTACTAGTAGACAGCACAAATAGTGAAAATACAAGGCACAAATTAGAAGCCATTTTGGGACTGATAAAACTTGCAAAAGATCAGTATCCAGGATATGTATAACTTCTATACATCAGGAGAAAAAATCAATAGAAAAATGGGCAAAACTTGAATAAGCATTTTACAGAAAAAGAAAGTTGAATAGCCAATTAACCTATTAAAAAATGTTCTTCCTCATTAGTAGTTTAGGAAATGCAAATTTAAAAATAACATAATAACATGTCATTCCATCCATGAGACTGGCAAAAATTCAAAACTCTAACAATCAATAGTGTTGATGAGAATATCAAACAAGAGGAACACATATACTGTGGGCAAGAATGTAAATTGGTATAACCTCTCTGGAATAATAAAATAATACAACTATCTCATGATTTATCAGTTCTACTCCTATAGAAATTCTTACACATTTGTTCTTTGAGACTTGTGAAGGAATTATAAGAGTATTCATAGCAGGGCAGTTTGTAATAGCAAAAAACAGAACTCAAATGTCCATTGACAACTATAAGCCTTACTGTTCATAAACAAGGAGGAAGAAAGGTATGACTATTCCAAATATTATATAGTTCATAAACAGTGTCTGCCATACCAACTAATAAGGAAGATTCAAAATAACTCAAATTATTTCTTAAACTCAAGAAATATTAACAAGATGCATTATGTATTTTTTTCCCTTTTACTTTAAAAATAATTCACGGGGCTTTAGAGGTAGAATATATTGTAACAATTGGCTAAGGAGAGGAATAATTTGCTGAACTGAACCTCTGCATCCTGGCAAGTCTAGAGTGGGTGTATACAAGAAAATACTTTAAAAACAATTGTAAGACCAATTAAAAATGAATTTGTCAGTTTCTAGCTCATACTACTTTGTCCAATGAAGCTGACACCCTAATGAAACACAAAGGTCATACAAAGGATGTGGTCAGTTGTTTTTGCAATAGTAACAGGCTAAATGCCTGAATAGAATACATTTCCTCATAGCTAAAGCTACTGGAGTAAATAATGAATACAACAGCTGCTGTAGGAGTTGTTCATTCCCCAACCATTAAGTCATAATGGTTTTCCAGTGAAGGCATAGGTGCCAAGGTAAATGTTTCCATTTGTAGCTCACAGTTATAAGCATATTTAACAGTGCCTTAAGAAATCCTACTTTTACCAGCGTCATTGGACTATTTGAATCTTAGCCCATCTTTCCACCTCCATCTTTCAGGTAGAAACTACTTTTCTATTTATTATTATTATTTTTTTTCACAAGAAAGAGAAAAAAAGGAATTCCTGTGGGGAAAAAGGAGAGTTGGATGAGAAAGAGAAGTGGTATTTCATGTTATAGGGAAAAGAAACACTGCTGTCATTTTAGAGTGTCATGTAAAGAAAACAGTGAAAGATTGAAAGGGTCAGACTTACTTGGCTTCTAGTCCTGGCTCTGTCAGGGTCTTGAATTCAGATATCCATTTCATTTGTCAAAGTTTGCTCTGAAAGTATTTTTGTTTGTTTTTTAACAGTGTTTTTAAAAGGAGTTTCTATATTGCCATGTTTATGCTAGAATTCAAGCTGTAAGTTTGTGGTGACTAGTCTGGAGGATATAATGATGGAACTAAATATGGGATTAAGTAACAGCAAAAACAATTATAGTACACCATAACTGTTACTTAATCCCAGATAATGCCTCTGAGTTCCAGAGTACTGCATGTCCCTACATTGTTTGATGTCTGCATGTGGGTATGGCAGGGATCTGAAACTCAAATTTATCTCAAATGGAGCACTTGCTCATCCATCATGAATTGGTTCCCCTTCAGACTCACCCATCTCAGTAAACAGTGTCTTTTAGCATCCAGCTGCTCAAGCTAGAAACTAGACTCATTCCCAAATGCCTTCATCCCTCACTTTTTAATCCACTTTATTTCTAAGTGCTATTTAAATTTCCTTCAAATATACCTTCAATCTGTCTACTTACCCCCATCTCTATCACCATCATCCTAATCCAAATCATCTTTTAAAAACAAAACAAAACAAATAAACCTGGATTACTGCAATAGCTTTCCAATTGTTCTCCACTTCTACATTTTTATTTCCTTTCCAATCCATTGGATTTGTCATCTTTCTGCTCCAGCGCTTTGGTGGTGGATACCCTTTGAACATACGATAAATCCAAAATCTTTAATATGACTTATAAGGTCCTAAATTATATGTCCTATGCCTGGCTTTTCAGCCTTATCCATCACTATTCTCTCCCTTACTCCATTAGATTAATATGGGAATTCGATATTTAGTAGAATGACATAGGACCAAGACTGTTGAATTTGGCATATTCTCTGAAAGATGTATTTTGACAAAAAAAAATTGTAATCCTGTTATGATGAATCTATGAATAAGAATAGAATAAAGTTTAACTTGTTCTAGTTATAGATAGCTGTATGTCCCAGCAGGAAGATAAAGAACAACCAACTAACCAACCAACCAAACAAAAACAAGAAAACAAACAAGTAGAACACATGCTCTGGGGTACATACACTCTTGTGTAGTAAATCATAGATAACTCACACATACATACAATGCTATGCAGAATACAATCGACTTTAACCACAATTTGCTAGAGTCATCCATAAAGGCTTGAAAGATAATGAAGACAGCTTGATTTTGAAGACAGCATAGTAATGACATTGATGGAAAAGAAGTAAGAGGAAATTTCAGGTGTGTGAAAAAAATAGCCTCGTAGGACTGAATGGTTCCAAGTAGAGAAACAGTGAGAAAGCTGTGAGAGAGAGGCATCATGATATAAAGAGAGTACAACAGAAGTTTCAAAGTGAAGAGACCTGTGCTCCAGGCACAGCTCTATTTCAAGTCAGAATCTTTAAGACAGAATCTCAGCTTCTTTAGTTTGTTTCCTCATGTTTAATAATAATGATCAAAGTAGTAGTTAATATTCACTGACTTTTTAATATATTTAGGCACAGTGCAAAACATCATTTCATTTAATTAATGCAGAGAGATTGCTACTTTTGTTATTTCCACATTGCATATGAAGAAAATGAAACTTTGAGAAGTAACTTGCTCAAGCTCATATAACTAGGGAAATAGCAGAGGTAGGTTTGAACACATGTATTCTGATTTCAGTGTCTTTTCTACCATCTTCCAATACTGCCTCCTGAAAAGTTGGAGAGGTAGGAATAGACAATCTTGCCTCAAAGATTCTATAATTTCAAATGATTCCATCATTTCTGTTCTGATAGAGGAGTATAAGAGAGAATTAGGTAGACAGGTAGGATAGGTAGGGCCCTACAATGTAATTCTGATACTATTTTGAGTTAGGCTAAACATAACAAATTAAGCACACAGCCCTCCATAAGTCCGTCCTCACTTCAGACACCAGTTACAAGCTCCAGGGCTCCCAGGACAACAGGATTTGGGGATTTGAGGGATTTCCACTATTCCCTCCATTCAGTAATTCGCTGAAACAACTCACAAAACTCAGGAAGGTGCTATCTTTATGATGACAATTTTATCATAGCAAAAAAAAAAAAACAACAACAACAACAAAAACCAGACACAAATCAGGACACTCCAAAAAAAGAGATCATAGGAAGAAGTCTGGGAGGGTCTCAAACGCAGAGCTTTTGTATCTTTTCCCCAAGGAGTCAGCTCACTGATGTGTAAACAATTTCCACAGAGTACAGTAGTCTCCTCTTTTATTTAGTTTTCTACAGTTTCAGTTATCCATGATCAACTGCAATTTGAAAATATTAAATGGAAAATTCTAGAAATAATTAATAAATTGTGCTGTTCTGAGTAGGATGATGAAATCTCTTGATGTCCCACTCCATCCCTCCCAAGATGTAAATCATCTCTTTATTGAAGCTGTATTTGCTTCAAGAGTCACTTAATAGTCAATTATTAGCAATTTTGAGAGAAAAATACAATATTCTCATAACTTTTATTATAGTATATTATTATAATTCTTCTATTTTATTATTAGTTATTGTTATTAATGTCTTACTATGCCTAATTTATAAATTAAACTTTATCATGGGTATGTATGTATAGGAAAAAACAGTATATATAGGATTTGGCATTATTCTCAATTTCAGGCATACATTGGGGTGTTGGAATATATCCTCCCTAGGTAAGAGGGAAATACTGTACCATTAACCAGGGAAATTACCTGAACTTTGGTATCCAAAATTTATTGGGGTTTCATTACGTAAGTATGATTGATTGAATCATGGGCAAGAAGGTTGAACTCTCCAGTTTACTTCCTTTCCTGGAGGTCATGCCCATAATGTGGCTCAAAGCTACAACCCCTTAATCACATAGTTAGTCTTTCTGGTGTGGCCAGCTCCCATCTTGAGTCATCTCATTATTATAAACTATCTAGGGGCCCACCATGAGTCACCTCGTTAGCATAAACTATCAAGTGTGGTTTGAGGTTTATTATATCACGAATAACAAAGACACTCCTATCACTCAGGAAATTTCCAAAGATTTAGAAGGTGCCTCCCAGGAACTAGGAAAAAACTTCAGTCAGATGTCCCATTACATTTCTATATTAATATAATAAAAATTTATATATAATATATAACTACATTATATAAACAATATATATTTACATAACAAATATTTTAATATAAATATATAAATTTTATGTAAATGTAAGTAAACACTGAATTAAAACTATATTTAAAAAATTTTTAATATTTGCAATGATATGGATGGACCTAGAGGTTATTAGGCTGAGTGAAATCAGACAGAGAAAGATAGATGCTTATATGCAGTATATAAGGAACAAAAAGAACAAACTAATCAAAAACAGACTCACAAATATAGTGGACAATTTGGTGACGGACAGAGGGGAGGGTGTTGGGAAGCTGGGAGAATGGGGTGAAGGGTTAAAGAAGTATAAATTAGTAGTTGATAGTTGGGTACGGGGAGCAGGACAGAGGGAATGCAGTTAGCATTAATATGATGGTTAAGTGGAAGGCTAGGGGAGGGAGAGAGCAATTAGGGGTATCATTTTATAAACATTATAGATGTCTAACTAATGTACTGTATACTTGAAACTAATTTAAATAAATAAATTTATTTTAAATATTAAAAAAAATTTTAATAGTTATAAATCTGTTGCTCAACATTCCAAAACACAGTGGTTTTCAGAAAGTATTTACAGCTAGGTAGAATTAGCTAGTAACTCTTATTTTCAAAACTAAAGTCAGATAAATAAGCTAAAGGTGAAATTTCAAAAGAAGAACTTCCTTCTAATAGGTTATTGAGATATAATTGGCATATAACACTGGGTAAATTTAAGAAATACAATATAATGATTTGATACATATATTTACTGTGAAATAATTACTACAATAAGAGTCAATACATCCATCACCTAAGAAATTATTTTTTTTTCTTTTTGCAAGAACATTTAAGACTTCTCTGAATAACTTTCAGGTATATATTAGAGTATCATTTACTATAGTTACCATGCTGTATATTAGATCCCCAGAACTTATTCATCTTATAAGTGGAAGTTTGCATCCCTTGACCAATACTTCCTTTATTCATTCATCTTGTCAATTGCCATTTATGTTTTCCAAGTCTTACTATAGTGAATAATGCTGAGAATATGAGTGGGTATTTATCTTTTCAAGAGAGTGCTTTTATTTTGTTTGGATATATACTCAGATGTAAAATTGCTGGATCATATTGTAGTTCTATTTTTAATATTTTGAGGAACATTTGTACTGTTTTTCATAAGGGCAAGACCAACTTACATTTCCAATAACAGTGCGCAAGGGTTCCCTTTTATTCACATTCTTGCCAAAATTCACTGTTTATCTTTTTAATTATGGCCATTCTATCAGCTATAAGATGGTATTTCATTGTAGTTTTGATTTGCATCTCCCCAAAGATTAATGATGTTGATCTTCTTTTCATGTACCTGTGGGCTACTTGTATGCTTTCATGGGAAAAATGTTTATTCGCTTCCTCTGCCCATGTTTTAATTGGATTATGTGTTTAGTTGCTGTTGAGTTGTATGAGTTCTTTATGTATTTTGTATATTAGCCCCTTATCTGTTATATAATTTGCAAATATTTTCTCCCATTCCATAGGTTGCCCTGTCATTTGCTGATGGTTTCTTTTGCTGTGCAGAAACTTTTTAGTTTGATGTAGTTAGTTCCATTTATTTTCCTTTTGTTACTTGTGCTTTTGGTGTTATATATATATATATATATATATATATATATATATATATATATATAATCATTTATCAATTATATTATTTATATATATAAATATAATCAATATATATAAATATAATCTATCTATCTATCTATCTATCTATCTATCTATCTATCTATCTATCTATAAAATCATTGCCAAGACCAATGTCAAAGAGCTTTTTTCCTATGTTTTCTTGTAAGAGTTAAAGTTTCAGGTCTTACATTTAAGTCCTTAATCCATTTAATTTTTGTGAGTGGTGCAAAACAGGCATCTAATTTCATTCTTTTGAATATGAATGTTTAGTTTTCCCAGCAACATTTATTGAAAAAACTGTCTTTTCCCCATTGAATATTCTTGGCTCCTTTGTGAGATATTAATTTTATACATGGTTTTATTTCTGGGCTCTCAATTTTACTCCATTGGTCTGTGTCTATTTTTATGCCAATATCATGCTATTTTAATTACTATCGCTTTGTACTGTAGTTTGAAACGAAGGAGTTTGATATCCTTTATTTTGTCCTTTCCAAGATTGCTTTGGCAATTTCAAGTCTTCTGTAGTTCCACATAAATTTTAGGATCGCTTTTTCTATTTCTGTGAAAAATGCCATTGGATTTTTGATAGGGATTACATTTAATTTCTAGATGGCTTTGGGTAATATGAACATTTCAACAAAATTAATTTTTCTGATATATAAACTCAGAATATCTTTTTTTGTGTATCTTTAACTTTATCAGCATCTTATAGGGAAAGATACGTACCCATCTTTCACTTCCTTCATTAAATTTATTCCTAAAATTTATTCCTAAAATTCCTAAAATTTATTTTGATGCTGTTGTAAATAAGATTGTTTTTTCGCTTTCAGATATTTTGTTGTTAATGTAGAACTGCAATTGCTGCTTTCAGAAAAATTTTTTTTTGATTTTTAACACTTTCATCTAATGTGTCTCAGAGTAATTTCCTTTGAGTTGGTCTTGCTTAGGGTCTCTTGAGCTTCCTATACCTTCTATATCTTCTTTATTTTGTTGTTGGGGCTCCCCTGCATCCCCATGCAGCTGCCAAAAAATATTGTTGAATATCTGTCATATTCTCACATTCTGCTGGCTGCTAGGGATAAAATGGTAAGCAGGATTGGCATGCTGCCTGCTCACACAGAGAAGTAAACAGACAACTATAATACCATCTAATAAAAGTGAAGGAAGAATACAGCCATGGCAGTACGTGAGATGAGTATCCAACCTAGATTAGAGAGGTGATGAAGATGGTCAGTATACTTGGTCTTTTTGATAATTTTCCTTAAAGAAGAACTTTAAAATATCCTGTTTTTCATCATACTTTCATCTATTAATTTTAGTGTTATTAGTGATTCTTGAATGCAATGATTATACAATGCCTAAGAGTGATATTTTATTTTCATTATTTTGTCTACATTTAATAAATGGCAATTTACAGTGAGGAAGAGCACCCTTCTCTTCCATTTATTTTATTTTTATTTTATTTTATTTTTTTAAGTTTATTGGGATAATATTGATTAATACAATTATATAATTTTCTGATATACATTAAAATTTGACATCTACATATTCTATTGTGTGATTAGCACCCAATTTCCTTCAACTACCATATATTTGATCCTCTTTACCCATTTCACCCTCCCACAACCCCCCTATACTGACCCCCTTTACCTTGTCTACTTCTCCCCTCCTCCCTCACCCCTTACCGTCTGGGAATCACTAGTCCTTTGTCCATGTCTCTGAGTCTCTGTTTATCTTATTCATTTGTTGCTTTTAGGTTTTATACCCCACATATAAGTGATATCATGTGATTTTCTACTTTTTCAGTTTGGATTATTTCACTTAGCATGATTATCTCGAGGTCCATCCATGTTGTCGCAAATGGCAGTATTTCATCTCTTCTTATGGCTGAGTAATATTCCATTGTATATATGTACCCCAGCTTCTTTAGCCATTCATCTATTGTAGGACACTTCGGTTGCTTCCATGTCCTGGCCACCGTGAATAATGCTGCTATGAACATCAGTGTGAAAATATCTTTTCGGATATGGGTTTTCAAGTCTTTGGGGTAAATACCCAGTAGAGGGATTGCTGGATCATATGGTAGATCAATTCTTAGTCTGTTGAGGAACCTCCATACTGGTTTCCATAGTGGCTGTACCAATTTGCAGTCCCACCAGCAGTGTATGAGGGTTCCTTTTACTCCGCATCCTCTCCAACATTTGTTATTAATGATTTCTGTTGATTATGGCTATTCTAATAGTTGTGAGATGGTATCTCATTGTGGTTTTGATTTGCATTTCCCTAATAGCTAGCAATGTTGAGCATCTTTTCATATGTTTGTTGATCATTTGTATGTCCTCTGGGGAGAAGTGTCTGTTCAGGTCCTCTGCTCATTTTT
>PVKZ01006056.1:0-41434 GCA_004027375.1 Macroglossus sobrinus
CCTGGTTGATTCTTTATTTGTATAAAACAAATCACAGACTAATTAATAAGGCAGAGAGATAGAGAAAGGTTAAAAAGGCTTCACTCTACTAAGAATACTGAGCTCCACGTTCAGCTGTAGTGTGAACTAGGAAGGCCTAGAGACCGACAGGTAATTAAGTCCAATTCCGTTCCTGGCTCTCGTGCTCTAGTGCTGGGTGGTGCCGTGAGGGTCATCTGGCCTCCGTCATCTCCTCGCGGGCCCAAAGGCTAGCTCAGCACCCTCCTCCCTCCCTCCCGAGACAAGCCCAGGGCAGATGAGATAAGGGTCTGGCAAGCACTTGATTTCTTTGGAACCCATATCATGTTCTCCTAAGATCATTCTGACCACCCTAAGTATCATGAGTACAGGCAAGGATCGGTGCTGAACTCACTTCTGGAACAAAGTCGTGGCGTCTGTTAAAGACGGAGATGAGCTCGTGGGGACATATGCTTTGTGTCTGTGGCTGGCCTACTCCGCTCTGCTGACAGCACTCCCTGGAAAGAGGGTGTCTCCGGGAGCCCCTCCTTAACAGCCTCTTCCTAAAACCTCTCTGCGCCTCGCCTGAGAATTACGACAGCTCCGGGCAGACAGCTTTGCCTCAAGAATTCCGCAGGAGGCTGAGTCGAAAACATCCCCCCACCCAGTCCCTGAGACGGAACCAAATTCCAAGATAACGACTAACGCACAACAGACATCATAAATTAAGCCACACAGGCAGGGCCCGGCTAAGGAATTTCCCAGATCGATCTGCCCCTGTCATCGGAGGCTGTTTACACCTGAAATGCTAGGTATAGTGGAAGGACCTTGAGACACACGGAAAGTGGGTGTCCTTGGAGAAAGAAGGGGGTTTTCTAGCTGAGCCCGGTTCGGAGAAGCAGTGCCTCTTACAAACGGACTCAGGAAGGGATGCGGTTTCCTGATTTTCAAAAGTATTCTCCTGAGTCACCTACGGACTCTGGAACGTTCTACCACAAAAGCACCAAAAGGGAGACAGACGGCTGTACGAGAAGCCGCACGCGTTCTTTATTCTCATCCCGAACGCAGATCCCGAGAACCGAGGAAGGCAGGCGCCCTGTGGTGGATCCACGATCTCAGGAAGACATTTCATCTTTTTCAGGCGCGTACTTTGGAGCCTGTTACGGACCTATGGCCTCAGGGAATGGTATTAAAGGGAATAAATGCCATGTCCACCTAAAAAAAAAAAAAATGGAGTTTTGGAGAGTTACGACTTCAAGGAGGGTGAGAAGCACAGGCTGTCAGGCTGAGTGCTGCTGACAGGCTGTTGTCACGGCTTCACTCGGGAGCCCCAGGAGGCGTCTCTGCGAAGCTCGGTGGTGGCAGGGGCTGCCTTCCCGTGGGATTTCTGAGCTATGATGCGAGCTTTGGAAATAATGCATTCGATGGGGTAAACAGAGGTGGGTGAATTCCTTCCACTGCTCAAACATTTGTCCGGCAGTTCCTTACAAACTCTAATAGCTCAGTACATTCCCCGGGTAGAGTGAGTAATCTCTGCAAGTTAAAATGATTGATTTTCTGTTAGTGATTTATTCTTCCTCTCTCGTTGGGTACAAATAGAATTTCCTGTCTTAATGGCAACAGCCATTACACGTCGTGCAGGCTCGACTCCAAGTTCACGTACGCCGTGACGGATCCCAGGAAGCACCAGTTCTAGGACTCAATCCAGGAAAAGCCTCCTTTCCGTGGCCCCCGTCCTGTGGGTTCCTGTGGGTTCCAGCCGGCCACACGTCAGGGGGTCAGGGCTGCACCGGAGCGCTGGCACACGCGTCCCCTCCGCGGGAGAAGGGGCGGCTCCATCTCAGGCGGGAGCTGCTGAGCCTGGGGCCCCTGCCTGCACAGACTCGGGGGGCCTTTCCGGACGCCTGCGGCCACGCGTGTGTGTGTGCGAACCGCCTGAAGAAAGTCATCCTCTCTCCTGGAAGCAATCTCCAGAAAAATCTTCACACGCCTTCCAAAAGATAGAGCTTTTTACATTTATTTATCTTTGACATTGTCATTCAGATAGCTTACGATTTAAAAAAAAATAAATAAACTTTAAACTCATTCCTAGGTAAACCTAGTCCAGATCCACGGGAGCAGATCTGGTAAGAATGTGAACTTGGGCCTTGATGGGCCTACGGCTGACGTGGGGTTTCTCAACCAAGACAAGTCCGCTAAGTGGCCCGTGGGCGGACCATTCTCCTCAACGTGAAGTACTGGTGTTCCCGGCTTTTCCTTAGGCTGGAATTCTTATGTAAACTATTTAAATTACTCGATCACCTCAATTATTATTTGGGAAAAAATAATCAGAATTACTTCAAGGAAACGTTTCCAAGCTCAAACTTTATTTTCTTAACTGACAGGCCACGTGGGCGGGGCGGCCGGGAGACACCCCAACTCCTGGCAAGAAACAGGCGCCGAAAGCGAACTCGCTGAGCTCGGAACAAAACAAAATGAGACGCTTCTATTCTTCGGTTCTGTTATTGTGATAAGCATTCAAAGTTCTAGGACTGATGAACTGAACTCGAAAAGTGGAATGAGAAACAACTAATTATTCGAACCAGAAAGATTTTTGAAAATACAATCACTGTAGAAGAGCAGCATTTAAAAACCTACCTACCTGTGTCCTGGAAACTACAGTAAATACCACGAATTCTTATTGCAGAACTGAGCGAGGAAACACTGAATCTGGGACCATAAGCTCTGCCCCCTGAGACAACCCCCGGTGTGGCACACGCCCCTCTGTCACCAATCATCTCCAGGTGAGGGTGATGTCTGGGCGCGTCCTTCCCACCGGCGAGCGGGCAGTGGGGCCGCCACGCTGAAACCCGCCACATCCCAGGACCAGTGCTGGGGTCTCCCGTGACAAAGCCCAGCTCGCGTCCGACAGTGAGAAGCCGGGATTCTGAGCTGATGGCAGGCGGGACGAAACCCTATTTGCTGTCAAATTCTTCCTAGAAGAATTTGGTCTTGCTTTCCGGAAACGAACCAGGACAGGTGCTCCTCTAGGCAGGAACAGAAGACCTGGTCGATGTGACTGTCCCTCAGTGGCTTTTGCACAGGACTCTGGTCACCTGCATCCCATGTCAGCCCAGATTCCAGCTCCTCCTGTCAATGTACCCTGGAGGGTTTTGGATTCTATCAAGGGAGAATCACGGGATACTCCAGGCCATCTTTATAGAAGGTGAACCTGCACAGACTGGATACAGGTCAGATCTATCTGGGGAGGCCCACTCCGGGGGTCAGGTCCTGTGCTCCAGAAGGCGCCTTGGGCCACGCGGGGTCCCCTGCTTCCACCAGAGCAGAACAGAGCTCTGGATAAGATTTCAGTGAAAAGCAACAGGCTCTTCTGCTTAAAATAAAAAAGCTTAACCACAGTGCCACAGACACCCTGAGAGGAAACAGCGCTGGGAAGGGCCAGCAGTGTCTTTCTGAATCCTCAGGGTTAAAGTCTTCCAACCCAGACACCCCGAAGTCCTTGTCCCTGGCACCTGGCCCAGGCATGAAAATGTTAATGACGACTGTCATTTAGAGATGAAGAGAGGCTACTCCCTACCAGACCACGGGCCAGAGCTCCCCTCGCATCCCCAGCGAGGGCTGCGGACGACTCACCTTGTCACTGTCCAGTGTGTTCTGCGAGGTCCGGGAGGCGATGGATATGGTGTCGGGCTGGCTGCTGCCATCGCCCTGGCTGTCCAGGTCTTCTCCATCCCTGGGGACGCAAAGAGATGTTCAGTTCCCGACACTGCTGGATTTGCTCTCCGGCACGGGTAGAGATGGCCCGTCCGTGTTGGGGAAATAACGCACTCATTTGGAGAGGCGGAGGTCAGGGTCGTGCCTGCTGGGGCGGCCGTGGCGCCCACGGGGACTAGTGGCTGGGAGCCGGGCGCAGGGGCTGACACAGGTCACTCCGCTTGATTCACACAATAATAAACTACAGCGGATGGTGACTTTTTCTACTTCGGAAGTGAGAAACAAAAAAAGCCCAGCTGCCATCACTCGTCCGAGGCCAAGGGCAAGTGACAGGGACTTGCACGTAGCCCTTCATTTACTTTCAAGCGGAGGCAGGTTCCTAACAAAGCAATTGCATTACTAAGAACGATGTGGTAAACCATATTTTATAGAAACGTGTTCCTCACACCGTGTGAGAAACAGGAGCTTTGAAGAGCGGGCAGCTGGCACGCCTCTCCCCGACGCAACAGCGCGGGCACTCACTCACCTCCTCCCCTTCTGCCGGGTGGCGGGCGCCGTTTTGGGCAGGTGGATGGGCTCCTTCAGGGCGCCTTTCAGGTGGATGGTCCTCTCCTGGATCACTTCCCGGATGTGCTTGATCCAGTCCTGCTTGTTCTCGATGCTGGAGGCCTGGCGGGGTGCGAGAACCCGTCAGGACCCCGAGGGCCCCTTCCGGACCCCGCACCGACCCCCCTCGGGGCCCCCGCGTTCCTGCAGTGGCCCCTTCTCAAACCAACTTTTCAGCAGAAAAGCAACCGCATCTGCGTTTAACTCGCCACCAAAATAAATGACCCTAGTTTTGAATATTTTTTTTCATAGAAACCATTTTTATTTTATAGCATGTATGTTATTTAAAGATTTCTGATGAGTCTAATCATCATCATTCCCCAGTTCTAAGAACTTATGAGCAGCTCTGGAAAAATATGAAAACACAGCCACCCCTAACCCAAGAGGCTATTGAGGACAAGAGGTGTGGTCAGTGGCTCGTGAAGTGTCAACGGAACCTGAGCCGATGCCCACACATCACGCTGCCTTGTCCACGGGTCCTGGTGAACAGAAGCCACGGCTGTGCCATCGCCCCACGGCACCCTCACTCCCAGCAGCACTCTGTGGAGTTGGGCGTCCCTTCTCCTCCTGTGACAAACCAGGGACTGGGGCCTGGACACAGCAGAAATGTGCCCAGGGTCACATGCCAGTGCATGAAGCTGGCATTGCTGGACTGCATGACCCAGAACCTACTCCACAAGCTCTGCATCCGTCAACCTCTGGTGACACCGTCACCAGAACACAGTGGTGTAACCTACAGCCACAGACGTGGTGGATTCACCTCCGCCCCATTACAACTGTGGAGACGCGTCCTCTGACAGTGACACACTCAACAAGCATTTGCTGAACGAACACATATGGCATCACTTTTTCCAGATTTTTTTTCCACTGTGCCTCAAAGGAGCTTTTTTTTTTTTTTTTTAAACATATTCTGGGCCTTAGTAACAGTTTTTAATTTCCTTATGGTCAACATCAATCTCCTATGATATAAGCGAAATGCCCTGTAAATGATTAAAACGATCGTCAGTGGGATTGCGGATGAGCTCACGAAGGGAGGGGGACCCACTGTTTTCCTCATGGCGGGCCTTGTTTTTGACCCTGGAAAGCCAAAGCCCATGTTGAGAAAGAAAATTAAAACTGAGAACTCTCTAAATAAAATGTTTTCACGGGAAGATGTGTCTTTAAAGTCACTTAGGGGCCAGTAATGGGGAAAATAAAGGATAAAAGAGCCTCTTACTCCCATCCCAGGACCCGAGGCCAGGGGAGCAGTAGAAAATGACTTCTTCTGGGGTAGGAGGCAGGTGATTAGGGCACAAGGGAGTCTGTGCAAGAAATAATTGTCTCAGGACGGAGAACTCTGAACTCTGCAGATCTGCTGGAATTTAAATGCCCGGGACGAATGTCCTGGAGTTGTTAAACAAAGAGAAGTGTCTGAGGAAGAACATTTGGCAGAGTTTAGAGACCACCGAGGAAAACTGTTACTATGGTTCAGAAAGAAAGAACGTGCTCATGACATAACGCGTATCGATCATCACAGTTATGGAGACGAATTCTCCCAACAGTCTCATGCTGTTCGAGGAAGGATTTAAATCCTCCCTTGAAGACTACAAACGTAAAAAAAAAAAAGAGGCTACACTTGTTTTACAACGACTAGGCCGTCACCATCACTGCCGTCACCATGACGACCGTCACCACCTCGTCTCCACAGTCGCCACCACCCAAAAAGCGCCACCATGATCTCAACCGTCACAACCACCTCTACCACCACCCGCTCCGCCACAGAGCACTCTCTGAAATGAACGAGGACATCACTTCCTTTATAGTCTCTCTCCTTGGAAGTCAGAAAAATGTTGCTTGAAATTCCCTAGAACACTTCCACCTGGCGAAGGAAAGCCCGCAGGAAGTCTTATTCTGCAATCACATCATGAGTATTTTATTATCATGTCCCAAATGAAAGCCAATCGTCTGGCAAAGTATCTGGCACTGTTTCTTAGGTGTCCCCTGTGGCATCTGTCAGTGCAGCTCATCTGGATAAACACTTCATGTTAAGTTGGAGGTTTGGAGGTCTTGAGTGTGCTTTAAAATTTTTATGCCTTCGAAAAGTTCAGTTATCTGATATATAGCTGTCGGTGCAATTTACATTTGATAGGGCTCTATGCCAGTACTAGGGAGGACACGCCGGGTTGGTAATCAGATACTGCCCAACGATCTATTATTTCCAGTTGAATGGACACCTTGGAGAAACAATGGCTTCCATGGTCAGTGGTCACCAGAGTACAGATTCTACCAGAGGGACATGCCGCCGAATCACTCACAGTCGCTGGAAGTCCTCATGGAGGGGTGAAAAGGGATGTCAGAGACAAAAATCACTGACATGCAAGCAAGTTCACACACCAGAGTCCCATTAGGCTTTTGGCTCGGCTCCCGATATTCTGCAAATCTTTGTCTACATCTTCCCCCAAAACATCCTGAAGTCGATTATGGGCTTTCCAGACAGCCCCCAGAGACAGTGTCATCTGTCTTTTCTCAAACACAGAAGAAGGGAAGTACATAAGACACCCCCAGGGCACGCTGTCATTCCTATACATAAGACACCCCCCAGGGCACGCTGTCATTCCTGGGAGAGGGTGGCAGAATCAAAACGGAGTTCAAATCACATACTCAAAGCTACTTTCCTCCCCCGAAGTCGCTGTGCCTCAAAGCACCCTTAGTGTGTTTGAACATGTTAAATCGTAACCCTGTGTACCTGATCACCACCTGCCCCTGCTTCCTCCGGCCCCACACCAGAAAGCCAAGAAGAGCCCAGGACCTCATGGAGACTTGGCTTGTTCAGCCCGAACAAGGTCAAAGCCCCTCCCGGGTCTGTCGGATGGATGCCCATTTTCCTTTGCAAACCAAAGGTCAAGTGTGCATCGGGGGCTGTGGGTCCACACCTCTTTCCTCCTAGACCCCAACTCCCCGCATCTCTTATGGAATCAATTAATTCTTTTTAAGACTTAAAGAACAAAATGAGTTTGAAGACCCTGCTCTATTTGATCTTTTAGGAGGCAAGCTAGAGTTTAGCTCAAGTTATTTCATCGCTAGAAGACCAAACTGAATTTACTCTCCCATTCTTCATTGGCGACCACTAATCCCAACAAAAGGAGCACATAAAATGATGGGAAAACCAGTATGTTTCGACAACAGGGAAAACAGAGCATATACTGCCATGATGAACTCATCACCCAGCATGTCCCCGAGCCTCACGTGGACGTACCTTAAGGACGATTTTGTTATCCGAAGTCGGCGTCCTCCCCACCCACAGCGCGAATTTGCAAGGATCTCCTTCCACGTGTTCCGTGACACCCAACTCTGAGGTCTGGATGAAGAGACAAGGACGTAATTAGGTGACAGTACGATTCAGAGACCAAGGCCACGTTCAGTGACTGTGGTTCTAACAACACAGGCTGGTCACCTTCACAGGTGACCCTTAGCCCTCATGTTAGTTAAAATGAGGAGATTTCGTTCTTAGGCTACACACGATCAGTTATATGTCTCTTTCCTTTCCTCTGAGCATCTCTACTGGGGATTCCCATGCAGGTCAACAAGCAAATCCAGAGGAAGGAAAGCCAAATTATCGGAGTACCCTATTCTCTGGAAATCGAGAGCTGACTATTTTAAGCCTGATCAATACAAATCAGTCTGTTCCAGTTGCGAAACGGCTGCCACCTTGCGTGTTCAGCACTGATCAAGCAAGCAGCCCCCTTCACGGAGGCAAACGGCGTTTTAACCGCTTGGTTGTTTTCCCATCTGTTTACCGACAGCATTAACTTTTAGTATTTCGCCAACAATATTAAGAACTAATAAAATTTCGCCGTAATATATGCGAGTGTAATATGCAGATCGCGGAAGAGGGTAGACGAAGGTCAGCCTCTTCCGTCTCCCCTCCCCCCTAACGAGAAGAAGAAATTCATAATCTGTATCTCCAGAGGTAGCCTCTGAGGGAAACGTAACTTTTAAACGACAAATGAAGTGAGGATATATCAGCTTCTAAAACAGACTGGTTTTGGTCTCTGAGGATCTATTAAAGCCAGCTAGTGAACTCACTAGCCAGCAACGCGGCATTTTTTTCCTTCCAGTTAGAATATGATCTAAAATGATGTAAGGTGGGCTGTGATCCAAGGGACAATCTCCAACAGGATATAAACCAGGGAAAACTCTAAGCAAACCATTAGTTTGAACTTGCAAATTCCAGATTATTATTAAGAAGGTTTCTACACTTGGTAGTACTTTATTACTTTGGGAATTTGATGAACATGTGGATATCATAAAAAAAACATAATGTATGAAATATACATTGTCTAAATTCCCAACATCCATCAATAGTTCTCAGCAGCAATCTGCCATACTTTGTGCAAAGAAACCAAATTCTATTGCATTTACTATTCTTTCTCTGATGGTGATTTTTCCTTAGTTTTGCACAATCCTTCCCCGCCTGGCCCTGCCCGACAATTCTGTGCTGAAAGTCCTCTGAGATATCAGCCACCAAGGGAAGATGGGACTACGGTGGACCCAGAGGACGAAAACTCCTCAATACTTTCCTGCCGTTGATAAGGCGGTTTTTTAGAGACTGGTTGGGTGTGCTACTCGTGGAAAAAAAAAGACACCAGCTCAGTTTCTCTTGCCAGGAAGCACACTGACAAGTTAAATAAAAGTTTGAAAGTACCCCATGGTGATACCATGCAAGGGTAGCCACATCTGGACAGGTGGGGTTGTGGATCTTTAAAACTCTTCTTGCTTATGTGCATTTTCTCCAGTAATCGTATTTTGCTATTGTAAAGAACCATAAATTTATTTTTCATAAATTTATTTTTAATTAAAAAAAAAATCAAACCTCATCAGTAAGCACCCATGTGGTAAGGCCTCTCAAATCTATCTCAATGTTGGTGAATGGAAAATTATTTTGTATAATGATATGAGAACTTATTTGATCACAATCTGATATGATCAACTCACATATTTATAAAGCTAGTTAAGGCACATGGGAGAGAAATGATTTTAATTCACCCACAAAGTGTTCTCCTATCCTACAGTTAAGAGAGTCTGGCATTAGCAGAAAAAGCAAGTGTTCTAAGCCAAAGGCAATGCAATCTCACGAGCGCCCCCTAGTGGACCCAAGGCGGTCAAAGGCCTTCACACAACTAACTCCCACTTCCCGGGAGGTTGGGGAGGCTGAACTGAAGGCAACAAACAAACATCATTTTTCTCTACCTACAAAAAAAAAAAAAAAAAGCTGCCCTTGTGTCACCTTTACCCTTACAGTTCCAAACGCCTGTACTTACAAACAGTTTGCTTTTGTAAAGGTACTTGCTTCTCCCACTGGAATCTTTCACTTCTTTACTGAAGACTAAGGACATTTCAAAAAGGAAGAGATGCCGTTCTCGACCCTTTCGAATTAAGGTTTTTGGGTCCCACACTTGGAAGGATTCCTGCAGGATGAGTTCTCCCTGAGACTCAATGTTTTCATCAAACCCTGCAACATTAAAAAAAAAAAAAAGAAGAAGGCAGGATCAACTTAAAAAGAAGAAGAACAGTGATGCAGAAGATACGGCGTTGTGACTGCTGAGCAGTCGTGACACGCCCAGTGAAACCTCGGCTCGGCCTCCCTTGGGTGGGCCCCGGCTGCGCCCGCCGGCATGGGACACCTCCGTGAAGGTGTCCACAATTCCTGCTAAATCACGACTTCACACATCACTTCCCTCATGCAGAACAATGTGGCGATTCCCTGTGGCACTGCTGGTTAGGTTCTGCCTCGTTGGGGTGGCATCCCGACCCTCTGCCATCTGGTTTAACGTCCTCCTTCCCTGCACCCACAGCACGCCATCTACACACCTTCTCTGTCCATCTACACACCTTCTCCGTCCACGGGGTACCCTGCCTCCCCGGGCCCCGCCCCTTCGGGCCTGGGCCCTCCTCCTCTGCTCCCTCAGCCTACAGCACCCTCCCAGACTCTCCCAGCCTCTCTTCAAGGGCCTGGCTACCCATCCATCCCAGGTGAGTTCTCCCGCCTCTGAACGCAAACGTCTTCCAGCAGCAGATCACTCATCTCTGGCCCCTGGCTGGCTCTCCCTGCCGCTCCTCTCTTCACAAGAGGGGCCCGTTGTGTGGACTTTAAGCTACCAGGGCACAAAGTGGAATCCCGGGCAGGGGCTGCTAGTCACCTCCCAACCCTGACTCTACCCTCTTCCCTCAGAGCAGAGGTTCTCCTCCCGTCGTGGCCACCCCAGGAAGCTCTGCGCTTCCCAGCCCTCTCCGTGGTGAGAGGCAGCCACGCACCCACACAGCCATGCTGGGAGCCACGGGCACACCTTCTGGTCCCGCCCCTCTTCCCACTGCTGCCAGAGGGAGTGTGGACACGGCCTCTGCACATCCTGCACCGAGCCGGCCGGACAACGTCCAGGGAGCGGAGAGCGGCCAGCGGGACAAGCGCATACTCAGGGCAGCCACCAGCTCCGGACTTCACACCAGAGCAAGAAAAAGCCGCTGTGCGTGGCTTCTGATTTTTGGGTCTCCGTTACGCCCAGCAGCACCTCTGCCCCGACTAGGCACTGCTCCGTGCTGCCGAGGGCAGTGACACAGGCTGGCACGAGCACTTGGGGGCAGGGTCACTCCTCGTAAATATTTCTGTGCAACCTGATAAGAAGGGTTAAGCTCTGTCACACAGAACTAACTTTCCTAAACAGAGCAGTCACAGACACTGTAACTGCGACAGTCATTTTTAAGCGTGTTTTACTGAGTCTCTCTTGAATACATTATACGCCACGTTCAGCTCCATTAACAGGTATGTGGTACCCGCTGAATTCAAGGCTCTAGCAGGTGACGCCAAGGACACAGAGATGGGGAAGTGACAGCCGGGTAACCGAAGCCAAGGGACACAGAGCGCTGCTGGGGCTCAGAGGGTGGGGAGGCCGTTCCCCAGGGACAGGGCAAAACCAGGCGTTCAAAGAGGTACGAGTATTTCATGGGATCTAACGGAAGCAACAAATCCAATTCTTGAAAAAAAGACATCCACATCCAGGGTCTTAACTCCCTGACTCCGTGCCCATGTGTGAAGCCAGGGTTCTCACGCGTGGCAGAAGGCGGGCGACCGCGGGGGCGTGGCGGGGGCCGTTACCTTCCAGCATGCTGAGGTGCATGGCGTCGTTGGCGCGCTTGGGCACGCTGAGCATCACCTCCAGGCCGTCCTTGATCTCTCCCTTCCCCTCCTCGCAGCACGTGAGCAGCTCCTGCAGAAGACGGAGGCCGTGAACTTAGCCAGAGGCTGCGGAACCCACCACCTGCCAGACCTCTGTGGAAACGGGTCTCTGAAACCCCGCAACTCACGGGACAGAAACAGACAGCGGCCAGCCGGGCACGGGTCATCAGAGAAGACACAGAGCTGCTGCTTTATGCAGCTGCAGTGAGGACAGCCCCTCACCTCACATCAGGGTAGACCAGATGCCGCCGTGGCTTAAGATGAAATCAGGGTGCATGTGAACTACCGAGCCCCCAAAACCATACACAAAACTATCTAATCAGCAGAGCAGAGCACAGTCAGCTGTCGGCCGTGTCTGCAGGCCAGGCTGGGGTCCAGCTAAGACCGCTGAGCTCCCTGCAGGACGCCGGCGTGATGCCCGGCTCCCTGGTGCCATCGACATGATGCCACCTCAGGGGGCCCTGACGCGTGTGCAGCGGGAACGGCGACGCTGCTGGCGCCTCTGGCCACACACTTCCTGTCTGTGCGCCGACGTCCGGAATGCCCCCGGCGGGCGTGCTGCACCTCCCCGGCCGTCCCCACGTCCCGGACCTCAAGGGGCCACCTGCCATCGCCGTGACGGGAACGGCAGCCGGGCCAACAGACTCAGGCTCCGCCGGGCTCCAAGCTCCCTCCTTACCGGTGCAGTCGTGATTATTTTAAATCGGCAACCCTGAAAATAGCCTTTGTGTCCCCGCATCCCACGAAGGAGGGACACGTGACACTGCGCTCGGCTCTGGCCTCACACCGGGTGGTTTGGGGCAACGCGGCCGCCCGACGAGCACCCTGACGTGTGAACGTACAGCGTTTTCCTATTATTCTGAGCAGCTCGGCAACAAGTGCGTTAGAAATGCAATGCACGGGGTCTAACGGCCCTGGCAGAAAACCTTCCTCACCGGGGAGCTCACTCCTGTTCTCCAGACGAACCCTCGGCAGAATCGAGGAGGATTTATACACCACAGCAGCGCCGGACCAGATGTGAAGTCACGGAGAAAGAGAATTTCAGTGGAACCACATGCTAAACATAGAATCCTTAGATCTCAAGAACACCAAAGGAACACTTTCTAACACCGCCTTTGCAGAATTAGAAAGCAAAGAGCAAATGCAAGTATAAACGTAAGCCTACTGACTCCTACTTCCTGTTTACCGCAGACACGTACTGCTGCGGTGATGGCTTATGGCTGCTGCTTTAATGGTATTCTGATGCAGACGTGCAGAGAACGGGTCCCGCGAAAAGCTCTGTGACGGTTCTCTCTTCTGCAACAGAATGCAGACACTTCTTCCTGCTTCTAGATTTTTCTTATCCACAAGAAGAGTTTCAGGCATTCCTAACTCCACCTTCTGAATTTCTTTTACATCCATAAAAATTATATTATCACCTCCAGTGGCTGTGCTAGGACCCGACTGGTCCTGACTGGACATAAAATAGTGTTGCCGGGATGAACGGATGGTCTGCGCATCTAACGCTCACCAACAACGCTCACCAGCCGAGGACGGGCAGGGTACAATAAGGATCGTCAGATGGAGGTTGCAAACTACCTGTCTTGTAGTCAAGAAAATGCGTACCAATTCTGTATAATGCACTCTAGAACAACTCTTGTCCCAAAATCTAGGTTTTCTTTACCATTCTTTTGTTAAGACCAATCGTTACTCGGTTTTAACAAGCATGATTTTAATTGTAATTCATTCGTAAGCAAGACAAAGAAGAGGTCAGTCTGACTCAAATACTTATGACCTGTGTGAACAATCCTCTCTGTGAGGGTCTGTGAGAATCAGCTATGCTGGAGGTGGCAGGAAGCCAAGTGTCCCCAGGGCGAGCTCTTCTGGGATGGGCCCCACTGAGAGCAGGCGCAGAGCTGAGAGCAGCACGGACGGCAGGGAGCCAGTGAGGGCCTGGGCCCTCCCCACGGAGGCCCGTTCCCACCCCACAGCCCGGCACGGGTCCAGTCAGCCAGCCACGCTGGGGACAATGGTCTGAGACACCCATTTCTCACTCTGTGTGGGGGACCAGGATCGGTCGGCGATGTTTCGGTTTATACCCGAGGAACAGATGCTTATTTTCCCACTGCACTGGGAAACGGGTCGAGGCGATGCATGGCAATGAGTTAAAAAAAAAAAAATAGTGTACTGCGTGTTCCTTTAAGAATTCAGGGTACTTTACACAAAAAGCAAATGTCAAAATACTAAGGCACAAGCCAAACTTTGCAGGCTGAAGATGCTTCATACATACTTTCAAAAGGAGCTGATACTTCGTTATTCGCTGGACTGGCTTAATAAGGTAGGAAGAGATGGAATTGGCTAATCCGTGCCGCTGCTGTATCTCCTGAATCAAAAAAAAAAAAAAAGTGTACATATATGTAAATAAAAACATCACTGGGTAAGTTAGCATGAACTAAAAATTTACATTTATTTATCTCCATAATGATAGGCACGTATCACTATTTTCCTGTAACTATATGGCAGAAATCACTGTCGATTCTTTTAATGTGCTGGACATAAAAATAATCCCAGTCCAGTTATCACTTTGAACACAGACCACAGGAGCCTTTACTGTGACTGCCTGGTTCACCCCCCTGCAGAGATCAAACAGGCAAAGCCACAACCCCCTACGGCTGTCCCCCAGGGACAGCACCGGTCACACCTGAGTCAGGGATGGGACTCGCCCTCTGTCCCACCGCTGTCCTCCAAACTTCGGCCACATGAGCCTGAGTCACAAACCACATCCCTCCCCACAGCCTGACTCTCCAAGAAGCTTCCTTCTTCCCCACGAACAAATTTACGCACTATATCGATGTATCTTCTGGCCCCGAATTTTCACACCAACCGACTACGTACTGGATTTGCATTTTCTAAGTTCTTGGCATTCTTCTCACACACTTTTAAAAACACGGTTATTTTCTGATATTGTGTTCAGAATATCGGATTTAAACACTATCACATTTTTTTGTGTTCTCAATCTGTTTGTCGTTCAGATCAGGCTCGCCAGGAAAAGCAGACCGGCCCGTGATTCACGGGGCAGCGCTTCCTGTGAGGTGCCAGCTGCAGGAATCACCAAATGACGTGTTACTTGAGCATTGAGCAGGTTAAATTAAAACCATGACAATCCCGACTCTGGCTTCCGCTCATAACTATAGTTTCACAAGTTTCTTTTCAACTTGCAATTGTTTAAAAATGTGGGACCTGTGATTTCACGATGGATGATACACATGTTCGTCATTTAACGTCACATCTAAAGGATTTCTGTTCACATACGGTGCAACGCACAGATCTTAAGCACCGGGCACTGAGTTCTGACCGATGCTGACACACTCGTAACCAACTTCCGAACCAGGGGACAGGAAATTTCTACCATTCCCCCTTCCAATCAGCTCCCCTGCCCACCCACCCACCCAGCGCCACCCAAAGGCAGCCCTGGTTCCGCCTTCTATCACCACAGACTGGTGTTGCATAGTCTAGAAGTTCACATGAAAGGAATCATAGAGAATGTCTTTTCTTAAACCTCCAGCCTCTTTCAGGCCACGTTTTGGAGCTTAATCTATGTTGTCCATGTATCAAGGGTTTATCCCCTCAACACTACTGAGCAGCATTCCAGGTCGTGAATATGCCAAATTAATTTGAAAGATATTATGTCTCTTTTTTTAAAAAAATGATTATTTATGCCTACAGCGCCTGGTCTTCCTAGGTGGTCTCCCATCCAAGTACTAACCAGGCCTGGCCCTGCTTAGCTACCAAGATCAGACATCGGGCTTGTTCGGGGTGGCATGGCTATAGACCATGGACCGTGGCTTCACTGGGGCGTGAACCCAGGACCTTCTGAGTGTAAAGCAGATGTGCTCACCATTACACTATGGAACCACGTCCAAGACAGTATGTCTTTTTAATACACCTTGGTTTAATAACATTTTCAGAAACGCGTTGCCAATATTTCTAAACACCAATCCCACTATTTTTGTTGCCATCCTCTTTACAATCTCTTAGCACAGAGTCCTACTAGTCAAAAATGGTTCCAAGATCACAGTATTCTTCTAAATTATCTGAAAACAGGTTTCGTCCTGCTGAAATAATAAAGTTCCTTTTTTCTAGAAAGCTGTTAAGGATATCAACAAAAAATTCTTGGCTTATAAAATTTTACTTAGGATGGGAGAAGGCACAATTAGGGGTAAAAGGAAGGATCCAGCTCACTGGTCAGGGGCATATCTAAAGCTATGATTTCTACTTGGCATTTGTAATTTAGTTGTTCACAGGCAGTGAAGTCCTTGCTGATTCTGTTCCTCTCTGGGAAGGTGGGTGGGTGTCCTGTCTGTGTCAGTCACCACTCCATGCCAGGCACCTATGCCGGAGTGCTGACACTTAACTGAACCCTTGAACGATGGGCTACAATGCTGCACAGCACACCCAACGGGCATTTATAACCTGTGAATCTCTCCACTGGATGAGCATGGCTTCCGGTATCCTGAAAGATGGTTTACGGCACAGGGTTTTTTAAATGGCTCCGATTCCAAACATTAGAAGTGCCACACGCTCTCGATACGTAGGCCTTAAATAATGCTAACTCTGCAGGTGGCCACACAGACCTGGGTTTGTGTGAAACAGTGGAAAAGGAGCAGACTTTCTCTCTACAAAGACAGTGACGAATAATTAATCAGTTGTCAGAATGGCAACTAAGACGGGGCCATCTACCGCCAGGGTCCATCCCAAAGACAGGAGCTAAAACTTATCCTAATTTCCCAGGCTCTCAGAGAAGGGCAGATTATCTGCCAGGCACAAGTTAAGGACAGAAATGGCTGATACTCTCCTGGGCTTCTGCACCACGTTCTATATAACATTCCAAGAACCTTCTTTGTTACCCAAAATGTGTTTGGCATACATTTGACAACATGCTAGGAACCCAAAAAGCATTCTGTATGTTATCTCATGAGGCTCCTTTCCTTTTTATATTAAATAATCTCCCTATATTAGCTTTCAAATAAAGCCAACCTGCACCTACACTCCCACCAACGAGGACACCGGTTAATGATCCCCTCAGCAGGCCCAGCGGCCACAGCGCGTTTCGTAGAATTTTGCTAGTTAGGCCACGTCTGGAAAATAACATCATGAAATCGAATCGGAAAAAATAAACGATTAAAAAAGGTTCCAAGTTATTTCTGTTTTCGAGGGGCAAAGAAGCTTTAATTAATAGTTCGTATCTTTTATACGTAATATTGCATGAAAAAATTTGCGATGATATGAAAAGAGTAATGACGTACGGACATGTGCCTATTAAAACCTGCATTTGTTACAGATATGCAGTGTATTGTACTTGAGCCTTTAAAAACAGAGGAAAATATAAAAATGTCCCACCATAAATGTAACAGATAAAAATGAAAATGAAATACTGTCCCATCAAGTAGGCAGAAATCATGAGTAATGCTGAATGTGATGCATACCAGGTACGACTTAGGAAATATCTGTTACTTACATCAAAGTAGGATCCTGCATGCTCTAATATCAGCTGAGTAGAATCAGGCTTATTTTTGCAGTAAGTGACATACATCTGAAACTTGTCTGCCTATAAACGAACGAAAAAATTAGAATATCTTTTTTTCCAATGGCGGTAAGTCAAACCATGATATTTTTATGAAGAAAAGAAGCTGTGTGTGATCTAGGCTCCAAATGAAAGAAACCTTATTTTATGGAGAGAGCTATTAAAATCAGAAACCCACCCTGCTAATCCCGCACACCTCCAGAAGCCTCCCTGACCAGGCAGAGGGTGCTGGGCACGACCACTCTGCTGCCCAACAATGGTCTGTGCATGCCCGGGCAGCGGGCTTCGATGGCATGACCCCGAGGTCACTCATCTGTCCCCCTCCTGGCTAGATAACTGTCCAGGACACTGAATGGTGTACTTCCAACCAGGGCTACTGCCAATGAAAAGCTCACCGTGCACCGGTAACACGTTGAAGAATATAATTCTTTGAGGCAGATAATTTTATGTATGCAGTTACCAGTAGGAGATGCTGACTTAAAAAAAAAATAAACAGCATTCCTTCTACATTCCCTCAAAGCCACCGAATAAGTGTGAGAGAACCAGAAGCTGAGGTTTTGTTACCCAGGTGACAAAGCAATGGCCAACGTCCTCTGGCAGCTGCTCGTATTTTTCCAGCTCTTTCAGGAATATGCTGCGGAGAATAAAAACATGATCGTGTTATTACGGCGCTGTAAAACATTTTCCTCGTGACACGTGTCAGAACGTGGGCCGAGCAGGCCACGAACCCGGGCAACCCCCCTCATTAGGGTTAAGTTAGGACTCCACACGGCTAAGCAGTTCAGCCTTCACAAACTTCCTAACCGAAATGCTAACGCTGCAGCGTCCTGTGGGGAAAGTGCTCTGTTTGGTAGCGAACGGTGTAATGTATGGACTGAAATCGGAAGAATCCACTTAGATTTCAGTGTCTTTTGTTGGGGTGAGGGCAGGACTGTGAGGAAGACCCCCTAGGTCTGACCCTGCTTCGTCTTTCCACAGGCGACTGGGTTGTACAGACTCTATTTAAAGAAGCTTCAGCTGCTTTTAAAAACCTCTCTGGGTGGTGAACACAGCGTGTAATATACAGATGATGTACTACAGTAATGCATAGTTGAAGCTGATATAATTTTACTAACCAATGTCACTCCAGTAAATATAATAAAATTTTTAAACATCTTGAAAATAAAACCGTGGGCCTCCGGTCCCCATGGAAAGTGTGTCTTATTCTGCTCAGGCTACACCTCTGCTCTAGCCTCATCTCCTTCTTCCCGTTTATCAGGAGAGACCGAACGCTGGCTCACAGCCCGTGGAAACCTCTCCTTTCTCTCAACCCGAAGTAACTTATGTAGCGGCTGATGAAACAGCTTGACAGAAGGTAGGGTTCTTCCTGAAAACTATTTTTCATAGTGTTCCTAATCTTATTCCTACGGGAAATGAGCACTCATATAAATAAAGGGGAGCCTGTATTAAAACAGACGCTCGAATGCCAATCTCACTGAAGACAGTTTGACAGGCTTCATTCAAATTTAAAAAAAAAATCACTGCAATCTATTTAATCAGAAGTGTGTATTTCTCGCTACGAAGCTCTGGCCCGGTGCCTGGATTTTAGGGGTGCACGTGATTTCAGGGGTGCACACGGCGACCGCCCCGCGGGGCTGAAGCGCTCACTTGTTGTGGAACTCGTAGATCTCCAGCATGTTTCCGAAGATGACGAGCTCCTTGTTCACAATGCCGGGCGGGATCTCCTCTACGCCGCTGGTCATCTCCCACAGGTAGGTCTGCCAGGGGGAAGCACAGGGGTCAGGCGAGCACCGGTAGCGAAGCTGCGAGAATCTGTAACTATGTGCCCGGAGTGAAGGTATATCTGAAAATATGCCTTAGAGTCTGTAACTATGTGCCCGGAGTGAAGGTATATCTGAAAATATGCCTCAGAGTCTGTAACTATGTGCCCGGAGTGAAGGTATATCTGAAAATATGCCTTAGAGTCTGTAACTATGTGCCCGGAGTTAGGGTATATCTGAAAATATGCCTCAGAGTCTGTAACTATGTGCCCGGAGTGAAGGTATATCTGAAAATATGCCTTAGAGTCTGTAACTATGTGCTCGGAGTTAGGGTATATCTGAAAATATGCCTTAGAGTCTGTAACTATGTGTCCGGAGTTAGGGTATATCTGAAAATATGCCTTAGAGTCTGTAACTATATGCCCGGAGTTAGGGTATATCTGAAAATATGCCTTAGAGTCTGTAACTATGTGCCCGGAGTGAAGGTATATTTGAAAATACGCCTTAAGGATGAAGCTTTTTATAAAACTACATACAAAAAAATAAAACAAACAAACAAAACAAATAAAAAAACCCCACAAAGCTCATCATCAGTCACTGTAATACTTGAGAACAGTTTTCTCACTTTTGGGCTCTCTACTCACTCCCAGCTCCTGATCTGGGAGTTAACCTACGCCACAAGGCACAACGAACATTCATAAAACTACTGAGTATGAGCTGCTGATTATGATCCGTAGGCACATTTCTCTGAAGCTGCTGTCAAACTCTAAGCAAAGAGAATGTCAGCCAGGCGGTCATGTGATAAATGGAATGAGAGGATTAACATCGTCCCTGTGATAAGCGGAAAAATACAAGCCCAGAACTTCACAGAAGCATGGCAGCTTCAACACACTTTAAATCTCAAAAACAAGAGCAAGAAGTGTGATTATTTTAAGAACTACTGAGAGGTGAGAATAATACGTACAAGATGAGACTCAAACTAAATAAACAAGCAAAAAAACTTACTTACATCCATACACTCCCGGAGGTCCCTTACGTAAGCCTTTTCGGTTTGGATGAGCTCAGCCATGATGAACCTGAAACAGGACAGCACACAGCTCAGCTCACGGTCGGGACACATGCTTTTTTTAACCACCTGCTTTTATGGTTTCTGAAGTAATAAGGTGGTTCGAAAAACATCATCAGTCAGTAAGGCGTTTTGGAGAATCACCAACTCAAAGGAAACAACAGTTTGGAGGAAAGTTCTGTCAAGGTGCCTAAGCTGAGGGTGCCAAAGTCGGCGGCATGGCCGTGCGAGGCTGGGGGACGCTTTGCTGTCCCGGGCCTTGGAGGGTGTTCAGCAGATCCCTGGTCTCCACCCACTAGATGCCAGCGGCACTCTCCCCTCCCTGCTGTGTAACAACCCAAAACGTCCCCACACTGCCACTGTCACCCAGGGAACGGAACTGCCCCCGACTGGGAGTCGGCTGGCAGTGGCTACTTCAGAGCAATCTGTCTTTATTAATATCTTGTACAGTTTACTGATTGGCAACTTTTAAAAAACGCCTCCGCTTATGTTACTAATTTCTCCTCGGGGATGACTATTCATGATCCGTGGCTGAGAAACGATACTGTAACCATTTACCAACCCACTTGATGGGGGCCTAGGGAATAAAAACCAAGATAGTGTCTCTGAAATCAAGTGATAAGGGGACAGTGGACACAGAGGCGTTTGAAACTGCAAAAACCAAGCACATTCAGAGCAAGAAGGGGGCAGGGACGCTGTCTGGCTTCCAAGCACACAGAGAAAGAAGCCTGTTGGTCCAAGTGACATTTTTCTTTACTGTTTTCGACGGATCTGGCAGGTTGTGAAAGGCTGGCTTACTCTTTCCTGCGGGCGGATTTCCGTTTCTCTTCGTTGAGCTCGTGAGCAGCGTCGCGCAGTTTCACCTCTGACCCGGGGATGCTGGCGGGGATGATGTCCAGCTGAAGGCTTTTGCTCTGTGGGATGAGAGAGTCTGTGAACTGCAGCGAACTTAGTCAACAAACAGGACACGGGGCGGCACGCCGTGACCGACGCGGCTCGCGCGAGGCCATTTACCGATTTGTTGGAATCTGAAGAAATCCCCAGGGCTTTCTCCAGGGAGGTCCTGTACTTCTCCATCCGCAGAGAGAAATCTCTGTACCTCTTATCCACGGCAGTGACACATTTCTTTATCTCGGCTGCATGGGCATGCCCCTTTTCACAAAAGCCATCGGCCAGCTGTATCAATAGTTTCACTCTCTCTTTGGTTTGCTGCAAAAAAAACAAAACAAAACAAAACAAAAACCAGGAAAGTATTGTGAAGCAAATGAAGCCAAATGCGGGAAACCAGAACCAGTGGCAACTTGCCTACAACTAACTCAGCTCTGGGGCAGGAGACAGAACGGCTGGTGACAGAAGCGCAGACGAGTGCTCTCAGTGCTCCGAGCTCCTCTCCCTGACCCTACACTACTAGCCTTTCTTGCTCAGCCCTTCTGCAGGGAGTGGCATTTTTAGGACCTTGAATAAACAAACAAACAAACAAACAAACAAACAACCTAGACTTTCTCTCAACAACGTCTTCATCTGGCCGATGCTCGGCAGAAGTCTGCAGAAGGGCTCGCTCAGGACGTCCTCTCTACAGTTCCGAGACCCCCTCTGCCTCTCGCGGCATCCGCGTCGGTGACGAAGACACGCCCCTGCTTTACGCGTGTTGGTCCCACCGGCCCAGCGAGACGGAAAAAGCTTTCCAGGCAGCATCCGGGATCCTGGTTCTCCTGGACCACGCGTGCCCGAGCATCTCCCCGCGGCAGACGCTGGACAGGACCCCGACCGAGCGTCCCGGCCATCGCGTGCTCGCTCCTGTCGCTTTTACCCCCCACGAGGGGAGGTCACTAGTCAGGAAGTTTTTCTCCCGGAGGTATTGTACATCCTGTTTCCTGCTTCAGAACTCCCTCTGTTTTTTTTTTTTTTTTTAAAAAGATGATTTTATGTGCACATAAAAAGGTCTTTTATTAACTTTCCTATTCTTACACAGTGAAGTAGGACCACGAAACACTAGTTCTGGACACGGGGCAGTAACGCCGCTCAGCCCCGGCTTTTCATCGGCTCGTCGGCCCCCTCCATTTCATTTCTTTTCACGGCGAGGCTTCCTTCCTTACGGACACGGGCCCTGCCCGGGAGTCCTCTTCTGCTGGGGGAACCCGCTTGCCTCAGAAGAGCGGAGAACTAGAGAATCTTTATGACTCACGCGCAGGAAATGCGCTTGAAAAATCCCCCAATGGAAGGTCAGAGTTCAGAACCTGGATACGTTATCTTAGTTTGTACCATAAAGGTTTTGAGCCAGAAAAGCCAGCTGTAAAGATCCTCGCTCAGACTCTGGACACCGACCCTGGGGCAGCCGGGAGAGGGGCCGGACGGGCCGTCCCCTGGGGCCAGCGTGAGCGCTCCGGGCAGGCTCCTGTCTTCTGTCCCTCCTGCCTGCAATCCTCACCCCGCAGATGCCTCCGCAGACGCTCCCCCAAGGGCCGCCGTCTCAACGTGCCCTCCCGGCTCCCTTAAGATTGTAACTGGCCCCCCCCCCGACCCAGCATCCCTCCCCCTCCGCCCTGCCTCCGCCAGCCTGCATCCCGTTCTGACCAGGGTGTGACGACGGGCCGCCCCTCTCCTGTGAGAAGCGACCAGAGCAGCACGGGGATATTTGCTTTTTCGTACTAACATCGCATGCGTCTCCTCCATGTGTCTGGCACATCGGGGGCGCTCGCCAAACGTTGACTGAGAAAATAAGTGAACACGGGGTTCTTTACGCAAGCGTGTTTACGTCTGTCAATTTAACTGGAGTGGTAGTAACGTTTCACAGGTACGAATACATAGTCTTCACACACACACACACACACACACACACAAAATGAAAACACAACCCAAGGGACATAAATACATCTGTGGGGGGAAAAAAATCAACATTATAAATTCTGTAAGAGCTGCGCATTGTACAACGTCAGCGAAACTTAAAATGCCCTAGAAGTTTTTAGGGCCTTCCTTGTAGGTGACAATGAACTCAAGCAGAATAAACGAAAAGGAAACCATCTGCTCCGTCTCCTGGCTTGTCACTAGCAGGACAGGACACCTTTCTGACGATGGTAAAAACAAGCCCAATTAATTATAAAGCAAGGAAATAAGAAGTCCACGTTTCAGATCTGGAAGCTTACATTCCCAAAGGAATTAACTCAGAAACGTTACTGAATTTTACGATCGAAGAGAATTCACACGGCTAATGTGGGATTTTTTTAAAAATTAGGCTGCCTAGATCAGGTTAAAGAAACGTCTGTGTGCCAACATATGCACCTGCCGGAAAGCACGGAAGAGGGGGTGCTGCACCCCGACTGAAGCGCTTCTCTTTCACTGTCACCAGTGCCCTCAGGGAGGGCCCTGCAAACCGTGCAGGTCTCTATGGGGTTAAGAAAGCTATTTGTGTTTTAAGTGCTGGGGATACAGAAGTAGAGATAAAGAATTTAGACAAGGCAGCTTGCCTCAGTTAACACAGAAAACAAAACAAAACAAAAAACCAGCAAGAAACTACAGGAAGGTTTCTGTGTATGTCTAGCACACATCACACATCACACAACAGACCCGCCGCCACCACGCAACACCAAGAGACGGACTCCGATGACAAGAAACCGCGGCAGACGCCCTGCAGGCTGGGCCTGGCACACGGACACACCCTCCCATGTGGAAACGTCATTGAAACAACAGGCTCATCGGATAGTCAAGGGCTTCTCAGTGGGGTCCGCCCTGGCCTCTCTCTCCCCGAGATGGCACCCCTCCCCTCCCCCCGTAGTGATCTCTGTTCTCGCCACTTAACCTGCACGTGTGCACGTGGTTACCCGTTTACCACGTTATTGCCCGTTTCTCTAACCTGACCGTGAGACCCGAGTCCAGCACCCAGCATGTTCCCTTTACGTAAGGAGAAGCTCAATAATGAATGAATGAATGAATGAATGAATGAATGGTGGGGTCAAAATTCAGTGCAATGAGTGTGCTAATCCTGATGGTTTTTATTTTAATTAGCATTTTAAAAATGCATTGAGTTGCAAATGAATGGAGTTGAGCCTTAGTGATGAGAGGGGCTTTATTTCCATTAACACCGAAAAAGTTACAGTGCTCATTACTGTAACAGTTGGAGTAGAAGGCGGTGCCCCTCTGACTGAAGGATTCTGTACATAAAAAAAAATAATAATAAAAATGGCTTCTAAGAAGACGGTAGGAGAGGGTGACAGAAGGCACGCAAGAAAGTAGCCAGTTTCAGCAGGAGAAACAAAATGACATCTCCAAGCTCCAAAGCAGGGGCTTTCTGATGAAAAAGAAAGGCAAGCAGAAACCCCCCCAAAAAAACAGTTGCTAAGAAAAACAAAGTGACAGGTGTTCTTTAGAAATCTACCAGTTCCTCTTAGCAAAACTGAATCAACATACCCAGCGACAGAAACAGCTCTGCATATTTGGGAAACAGAGAGGTCAGATGTCGCCTATGATTTCAGATATTTTTTGAAAAACAAAAATACAAGGTCCCAAAAATGCCTGTTCTGCTTATTCTTTCAATGATACCCCTCCAAGATTGAGAAGGGACATCTGGGAATAACAGGAAAAACCCTCTGTACACACTCCACTGGTGGAACAGAGCTGCCATGCTCAACGCCAGGCAGGGACATTCACATCGTGGTCTCGTGCCTGGCGCCCCCTGGTGTTGGGCAGGGAAAAGGCAGCCAGTGGGGGAGCATTACTGAAACTTTTGTCAGCAAAAAGGAGAAGATCTTACGGCTACCTCTGAGTGCTATCTTAAGTATTTCCTTCACAACTCTATCATCAAAGGATATTCGAAGAAACAGATATAGATCACATCATGCACATAGTAACGATAACTTATTCTTCGACTGTTTACAGGCATGACGGGCCCACAGATGCAGGTGTGCTGTGTGTGGGCAGAGGAAGGGAATGGCACGATCCTCACCTGCAGAGGCAGGCCAGGCCCGCTCCCCACCGCCGAGCGGGCACCCTCCTCCGGGCACTCAAGGCCCCTCTGTCACCGTGTGGCCCTCGCTCGCTGCCCGCTAGCCCGAGCCCGCCCTCCCCAAATGCTCCCGCTGCCCCCACTGGGTGCCGGGTCTCCACACCGAGCCCCGCAGCGGTCAGCGTGCAGCCCCTCCACACGGCAGGCGCCTCCAGAACAGGGCCTGGGGGTTCCCGGAGCCCCGCACCCAAGGCTGGGCGGAAGGAAACAGCTCAGAGATGGGGGGGCGGGGGGCAGGAGCCGAGTGCCGGGCGAAGCGGCAGGAGGAGCCCGAACCGTTACAGAAAACTTAAAAATGTACAAAAAAACATAAAAATGTACAACTGAACGCAATACAATGTAGCTGTCTTCGCTCTAAATGAGCTAAAATTCCTCTTTCATATGTTTTCAAAGCCAGGGTAAGGAACATACACACACACACACACACACACACACACATCAATCTTTTTACTTTATAAGAACACTTGTTTTGAACCAAAAATATTATCTGGCTTGATCGTTTCTTTTCTACTCTTAAATTTGAATTGAATTTTCAGCTTTTTTTTTTTTTTTTTTAACTGAAACCTGGCATCAGAAACAGAGGCACTTCTGTAAATATTACGGAGAATGTACATGCTAAAACTTTGAACCCCAAAAAAAGGAAAGAAGGCCACAGGTTGAGAAGGGGACTCCAAAGAAGCCTCACAATTGTTCTGAGGTAAAAGAAGGGATTGCCCTCCGTACGAATATCCTTCAGCTGGAAAAATGCCACCGTGTGGACCCTTAAATTAACATTTACTCACATATTCTACACGTGCCATAAAGATATATTTAATTCCATCTTGATTTTTAGGAGAAAGCTGATAATGCCTATAGATTTAGAAACCTATGAACAAGCACTCGTGGCACTGACAAAAACTGCCAACTCTAACAGCTCGGCGCTTGACTGAGGCAAGGTGATGATGCTACTGTAACAATTCTCACTGACTAAAGACCAGGAAAGGAAACACCCACAGAAGCTCGCATCCAAGCCAGGCTGGCAACGCCAAACAGCAAGCACTCAAAAAAAAAAAAAAAAAACTTTAAAAAGCAAAGAAAAAAAGAAAAGAAGAATGAAAAGGATAAAGAAGGGGAAAAGAGAAAAAGGAAAAGGGAAAGGAGATGGGAAGCATCTGAAGAAATCAGGTGGGCAAAAGCGAAGCGATCAATGACGAGGGGGTGGGGGCGGGCGAGGCGGTGAGAAGCCCCCAGACTCGCTGACCGGGCGTCCGCGGCCGCCCCGGACGCACCTTCGCAGTGATCTGGAACTCCTCGTGCTCCTTGAGCAGCTCCTGGGTGTGCTGTATGCTGGAGCCCGTGGAGGTGTGTGTGGACAGGTAGAACTCCCCATTGTCATGGATCCACTCGAGAGCCTAGAGCGGGGGGAGGAAGCAAACACGTCACGGCCGAACCCCCGGGGACGGCGTCCGAACGCCGCAGCGTCTCGTCAGGATGCAAGTTACGAACCGGGCTGGCACGCACCACCAAGAGGTGCTCCCTCAGAGAGAGACGAGTTTCTGAAACAAGCAACGTACTTCTAAGATTTAAAAAAAAAAAAGTCATCTAAAAAAAAAAAAAAAGTTGTCACTGCATTGTAACCATAACCACAATAAAAAGGTCGCGAGCTTCTAATAACCAGGAACCTAAAGTCCCAATGAAAGGGCAATGCAAAGAACAAAACCACAGCTGAGACTCTTCTTCAAGAGTCTTACTGAGAAAGGTGTGGGTAAAGGGGTGATCCGAGTCCCTCACGTGTTTACACACTGAGATGCTCATGTCACTGGAGCACCTTACTGTGGAGTTATAACCAAAAAAAAAAAAAAAGAAACTCAAAACAAAACAACAAGAAAAAAAGCAGATGAGGATCCCTCGCTTTCTAAAGTACAAGTTCAGGCCTTTTTTTTTCCTCTTCCGTGTCCAGGGAGCCCCCATCCACATGGCTACGTCCGTGGGGAGACGCTGGCAGAGCACCCGGCTCCACCTGCCAGCTGTCGGACAGAGGTGACCGTGCCCGGAGAGCAAGGGGCCACCAAGGCGGACACTGCAACAGAGTGACACAATTCTAATTCGTCTAATATTTCAGTTTTCAATGGAAGCCAGTTTTTTCCTTCTGTTTTCATATAGCTGAAGTGAAATTGGACTCATACTTAAAACACACGCATCTAGGAAAGCGATGCTTTGAAAAAGCAGCATCAAGAAAGTATAAAAGCTTTTATATTCATTCGCCCTTCCTCATCTCTAAGTTGTCCGCTGTGATTTGCTGGTCTCAGAACAGACACATCATGTCCTGCTGGACGCTTCACGGCATTTACAGTGTTTCAGGAGAAAAAATGAAAGGAAACCGTGACCGATTAGCCAGCACACGGCTTACTGGCTGGGGGGCTTCGCTGTCATGCCCGGGCGTGGGATCCCGCCTTGGGGTCCGTGCTCATACTGGCTCGGAAGCAGGGCTGGGAGCCCTTCCTGTCTGTTTACACCAAGGTCCCTCCTGGTTGCTCCATTCACGCAGCCAGTGGTCCTTGACCGCGGAGGTGGCGGACCAAGCAGGCACAGGCCGGGCTGCGGCGGGCGGGGCGGGGGAGCGAGGTGCAGACAGACCACAAGGGACACTGAGGGGTGGGGACACCGGCTCCGAGGGAGGTCAGTGGGGCAGGTGCCTGGGCTGGGAGGGAGGGCTCTCTGCAGGCGGGCGAGGGGCGGGTGCCAGGGCCAGAGCTGGGCGAGCTGGGAGCAGCAAAGGGCGAGGCTGTGGGGTGTGGGGGGGTCATGGTGGGCACAGACAGACCCGGGACTTTTGTCGGAAAGCTGGCGGGTCTGCTGTGAGGAGAGGGGCCTGGGTTGAGGGGAGTGGCGCCCATCAGCAGCCTGGTTCAGAGGCTCGGACGGGACGTGGCTGGCTCTCTGCTGGGGTGGCTCGGGGTGAGGAAGGGGAAGGCAGGTCGGACACGCATGCATGTTTGCACCTGCGGAACCCACGAGGGGTGACGGTGGGACGATGGGGGAGAGGCAGGAATCGGGAACCGCACCCCCTGTACGATGAGGGGCGTGCAGGGGACACGGACTGGGGCCAGGGGTGCCTTCGCTGAGGCCGGAGTGGAGCCATGCCAAGGGGGCGGCAGGGACAAGCAGTCCAGGGGCCAGAAACGGAGGCCAGGGCCGGGGCACAGCGCTGGAGGAGATAAGAAGAGAGGAGAGAGGAACAGGAGAAAGCCCACGCTCGGGGCCCGAGATAAGGAAGAGGGCGCAGCCGGGAGCCTGGGCAGAGCAGCGACAAGCGGCAGGGTAGGGGGCGGGGACAGCCAGGGCCGGAAGTCACCTGTCTACCAGCGTGGGGGGTGGGGGCTGTGAACCTCCGGGCACCACCCTGAGAAACGAACACCAGCTGGGGGCCTCGAGGACAGTCTGTCACGAGCAGCGGACACTGACTGCGGGGCTGTGACCGCAGAGAGGCACAGACCCCAGCAGGGCCACCACAAGGCCAGTGGGTCACCATCAGTCGCGGCCTGCACGTGACGATTCTATTTTTGGCGAACGAGGTGACTTTAGGGAAAAGCAACAACACATTTTCTCTGTCAAGGAAATTATTCAGAGTTTGGTTTTGTGTAGCTGAATGATTGAGTCCCATCTTTCAACAAAGAAATAATAAAGATGTGTGAGAAAGAATTATGACACAATCGCGAATGAGAAACAAAATCAGGCCCTCATCAGTCTGAAACGTGGCTGACCTGTTTTTAAATACAGTATTAAGAAAATGTACTTTGAACATTAAAAATACTACTGCTTGCCACCTCTGTTGGGAATATTATAACTGTCCAGGTAAAGACAGCCAAGATGAGGAGAGGCGCTGGGCCCGCGGGCCGTGAACCCCGCTTATCAAACTGGGGAACTGAGCAGTTCTGCCCACTGTGTGGCTAACATTTTACTGAATTGTCACAAAACACGCTGAGTGGGAAGCCTGTGCTGAGATGGCTCCATCTTTCTTAGGCCATAAGCTTTAGCTGAATGCCTACTCTGTGACAGGCACATAGTAGGTTGACAGGTGGATGCGGGAGCTGGTCCGGGTCTGACGTGGTTACTACAGACCGACAGCAGTAAAGAGGCCCCGTGACTCTAGGCTGCCTGGCGGGGAGGGTGCGACATAGCTCTATGGCTTCTTATGCTACCATTAAGGCCCAAGAGAAGTGACAGGGACCTTCGTGCTCAAGTTAAGCGTCCGACAGACTTCACCCCAAAATGACCCTCCACGACAGACCACACGAGCAGAAGCGCTCATCCCAGAATGACTTCAGAAGGGAGGATGCTTCAAACGTGTCCTCCTGATGTCTCTGCGTTATCCAAATGCATGCATCTCTCTGAACCACTCTATCACATTTCTTACTTAGTTTTGTAGCTCAGTTCACCTGAAGAACAAAACTGTACCTTCAACATACCCATAGAGCGCGATAGAAACCACCCACCATGGTATTTACGCGAGTAGAACCCAGATTCCACCGGGAGTGTTGTAAACCGTCATCTCGGCTGTAAGCGGCACTCTGCGGCGAGCGGGCGGTGGCAGGAGCCCGCTGAGCGGACACTCGCTGGGGGCCGAAATCACCGAGGGACACACACACGTCCACGAGGGTCTGGGGCTTGCTGATCTACGACCGACCAGCTCACTCGGGAGGCGCTACTGTTTCTCGATCACGAGAAAGTGGTGGTTTGGAAACGGCCGGAACGGCAGAGCTGCCCGGCCCCCCGCCGGCGGCGGGCGGTGCACGCGGAGGGCGCGAGGAGGACCCACCTGTTTGGCGCTTCGCTCGAAGACCACGTACTGCTGGCACTGGTCCAGCCGCCGCTTCCGCATGGTCCAGTAATGCAGCACCCTGTTCTCCCGCTGGAAGAGCTCGTTCAAGATGTCTGCGGGGACAAGGACACACACACGCGTGGTGCTGGCGTCCGCGATCAGCGCAAACGCCCACACACGCCCGTTCGTTTCTGCCTTAAGTTTTTTTTTTACACATAAATGCCACTGCAAGAGGGACTGTTTAAGGAAGGAGCCACACGGCGACTTGCCCAGTGTTCCCCACGGACACGTCAGCCAGGCCTCTCCTTAGTCCCTCACCCTGATTTACTGTCTGGGGACAGGCACCTCTGGACACTCCAGGCTGGCTGGTCCCTGGCCTGGGTCTGGCTGCATGGGTGGGACGCACGACACGCATCTCCAGTGGGGACAGCCCGACCACGGCGGGAAAAAGTCAGTATTATTTCATTCGAGGCCATGAAAACCTTCCCGTAGATGGAACTGAGTGTGCATTAGCGTGTGTGTGTGTCAAAATGGTGAATGAAATATTAGAAGACAAAGGTTTTCTTTGTTTTTTTTTTTAAAGATAAAAACAAAAACATAAATCTTTAGAAGGATGGACGTGAAGGAGAGCAGCACAGAGCAAGGAAGGCCAAAGATCTCTGATTAGGTAAAAATCGAGAATGTCATAACCGGACAATAACCACCGTAAAAAGACTGCACCGGGAGAAAGGGAGGAAAATCTTCTGAGGAAACGTAGACGGAGACCTGATTTACTTCACAGTCAACAGAAAAAAAGATGAATCATCCATTATAAAAGTGAGCAAAGCATAACAGGAAGCTTGTGTGATTTTTAAAATATGGTCACTAAATACACAGAAACACGTTAAACCTCATTCAAACGCGGAGACTGTCTTTCCGCCTCTGCCTGGCAAGGACCGTGCTGGCCGGGCCGGAGGGGCAGGGGGACAGGTGCTCGTGACCCTGTGATGCTGGCGGAGGAACGTGGAGCACGACGGCTCAGAGGACGACGTGGCAGGCGTGTGCGCCCTGGACCAGCATTTACCTTCCAGGTGTACGGTGCTTACACAAGCACTCAAAGTGACCTGCACTCAGGCGCAGGGACACTGAGGCCACTTTGGGGAAAAGTGGCAGCAACGTACGAGCCCGCACATTGGGGGACATCAGTTACAAAATCCCTAATACTGGACATCAAAAAAATAGAGCGTATCTTTTAACTCTGATATAGAAAGATGACCAAGATACACATTAAAGTGAAAGAAGCAAACTGCAGAGAACTACAGTCCATTTTGGTAAAAAAAAAAAAAAAAAAAAAAAAAAAAAAAAAAAAAAAAAAAAAAAAAAAAAAAAAAAAAAAAAAAAAAAAAAAAAAAAAAAAAAAAAAGAAAGAAAGAAAGAAAGAAAGAAAAAAAAGGCAGGCTAGGTGAGTAGAATCTGGATATGTTTAGATTTCTCTACATGTTTAGATTTATATGCACAGACAGGATACACACAAAAAAAATCTCGACAGTGGTTCCCACTGGCCAAGGAACTGGGCGATTTATATACATTTGCACGCTTTAAAAACTTCTTACAGTTAGGTCTGTTTTACTCTAGAAGCTTATTAAATAAACAGACGCAAAACTTTAGAAAAGACTCCCAGGACTGAAATTGCAAGTCAAATAAATAGTACCTAGACCGTAACTTCACTGTTTTGGAAAACCTTAAAAGCATTAAGTTTTCCGCAAATATTTACTGCGTGCGGTAGGCTGGGCCCTGTGAGGAACACTGCGAGCCGCATCCCTCCGTCAGCTCAGTGGTCCTGCCACGTTATCCGTACTCTACTGAAGAAGTGAACTAGCTTCGTGACACAAATTAAGACTTTGAGATTTGAAGAACGTCAAAAAAAAAAATTCAGCTTCCACTTAAATGAGAATGCCGCACGTGGAAATTAAACTAAACCGCTGGGTCTTCTCTAGTCTCTGGTTCCCACAGTCTCTGTCCGGGCCGCGGGGATTTGGGGTAAGGAAGTAGCTGGGCAGAATGGAACTTGGGCTGCCCCAAGCTCTTCAGGGACCCTCTGACCACGTGGGCTGACCCTCCCTGGCCCGTACCCTCTGGGGTCGTCCTGTCCCTTCTGGTACTGTCGTCCTCACATAAATCGACTGCACTGCCCCACCCATCAACCTTTCATCCCCAAGTCCACAGTGATAGAAAGAGAAGGTTTCTGTAATTCTCCACGGCAGCCGGCCGTTGATAAACGCTAGCAAAGGCGTGACTGTTAGTGAGCGAGGGCACGGAACGTACCCTTCCCTCACACAGGCACACGCCTATCAGACCCAGAGAGGATCTAACACCTTCGAGCACAGTAGACGGAGTCTGGCCAGCAACCACAGGCGACACTGAGAGATAAGAGCAAGGAAATGATTTTTCTATGACATGAGCCAAGTAAACTGATGACCAATGCCCATGCCTTGCTGGCAAGGGAGGCCTGTTGGTTTCTGCTCAAAAATGGCTGCTCCTGTTAGTCGCTCATTCTCCCCCAAAAGAAAAGGCCACTGATTAATAAGTGTAAGTCTCATGTGGAGCTTAAAGGATTGTGTCAGTGTGAGAGAAAATTATTCTGTGACAACTAACAGATAAGTCAGATAAAATGTAGAAGGTTTTTTGCCAGTCATGTTGTTTTAAAGAAGTGTGAGATGAATCATTTGTTAACTGATTATTACAGTTTTTTCCTGTAAAAAATTCAAAGCGTGCAGGCTGTGTGACCTCAGCTCCTGCCTTATTTTTTGTGCGGACTCCTAAGGCTCGTGGTGAGGATTAAAAGCGACAGATGGTGCCTTAATATCAAGACTGTGCTAAACACCTCGCTTCATTTTCTCAGGCTCCATTTCCATGTCATGTCTATTAAATCTGCGAAAACTAAGATTAAATGTAAGTGTTAATTTATATAACACCTGAACGCATTTTCACTGTAAAATAGTCCCCTTCACGTCCATCCACACCAATGCTACTGATCGTATAGTGTGTTTTCCCAGATCTCTTTCTATGCATTTGCATATTTCTATGCAAAAAACATGGTTTGATAAGATTTTTAGGCTCAGATGATATCAAACTATTAAAGGTGCTAATTTCATTTTGCAGTGTGCTTTCATTAACAATGCTTTAAGCATATAAAATTGACAATAACTTTATGGCAATAATATTGGCATGTCATTTTGTAATTTAAACTTTTAAACATACTTTGCCTGTAGATGACTCTAGTTTTCATTTTTCCCCCCGATTTATATTTTCACTTACTTTAACAAAACAGTCAATGCCAATACGTAACACCCTGAATGCTTTTTCTCCCTGATCGTATTCTCAAACTTTATTCAATACGTTATCAATCTATACACTTAATAGCTTATGATTAACCTAAGATAGTGAACACTTTCACAGGAAGTGGACGTCTGAAGCGAGGCCCTGGAGCGACACTTTAGACCGTCCCCTCAGGCCCCCACCGTGACGCGCCGCTAAGTGGCCCCTGACCGCACTCACTCTTCACTTGCTGCTCGGGGGCCTTGGTGTGCGTCACCATCCCGGGCACGTTCACGCTGTTTCTGTGCAGGTACTTCAGGAAGACGTCAGCGTTCCTTCTGGCGAGCGTGCAAGCCTGGGGGAAAGCAGAGAGCACGTGCTCATCGGACGTGTGCAAACGTGTGCTGAATATCGAGGGTGACGATGTCACGTGGCTGGAACATGTCTCTACCCAAAAACGTGCGCCTGGCCCACTTGTGGTTGGAAGAATATAGAGGTTAAATCCTATTTTCAATTTTAAAACCTGTGTCTTGGGAGTCCTTGCTCTGACAAGGCTGGCTGCCGGGCTGTGGGCTGCTCTGTGAGAGGCCCGCCAGGCAAGGGACGAGGGTGGCTGCTGGCCTGCAGCCAGAGGGGAAGAGAAGTCCCTCCCCAGGCCAGTGTGAGGTGACCACAGCCATGGCCAACACCTTGATCACGACCTGGCGAGGAGCTCGGAGGACCTGGCTGGGTTGCGCCTGGATTTCTGTCAAGGGCAGACGGGAAGTATTCTCAGCCTCCTGAGTTATACAGCCCTGTGCCTCTGCTGCCCCCACTCAATCTAGCTCCTGGGTAGAAAACAGCCATGGGACATGTACATGGGTGACAGGGGATGGCTTTAGCTCTCACATCTTAGTTTGCCACTCTTTGGTATGAGCCCTCCAGTTTTGGGGTAGTTTGTGACATGGGGTTATTTTAGCAATAGATAACCGATCTTGCATGTTTATAAAACAAGTAATTTCATGAATGTATTAAAAAAAAGCAAGGATTTTAAACAAGAGGAAAGGAATATAATGTAAAATCAAGGCAATTAGGAAAAAAAAAAGCCCTGAATTATATTTGAATTAGAAACAGCTTGTACTTCTCCTGTCCCAGATCCAGAATCAATCTTTCCTTCAAGGAGCTCTGCCTCCTTGTGGTAAATGGTACCGAGAGGCCATCATCTGGGGACGAGAGATGCTCATTGTTACTGGGCTGGTCATTGTTTCAAGAGCTTTTCAGCAGATGGAGCTAGAATACTTTTTTTTTTTTTAATTAAAGTCCCTACTGATAAGTCTGAAACGAGGTGTCCCAGGAGACAGGGAGGAAGCTGGTGATGACGCCTGGGGTCCCAGCAAAGACACCTGTGCCAACTTGACTTGAAGGTGCTCCTGCTAATGGGACGAGTTGACTGTGAAAGGATAAATGGCTATGACTGATGGAAACACTCCAGCCTCTCTATAATTATATGCATCTTAAAACTTGAAAAAAATGTTCGAAGACAGCCAATACGCAAACACCACAGAAAGCTGGTGAATGAAGGAATCGGGACTGACCTCTGACGATTTTTGCTTTGTAATTTTATCTAAATATTTTTAAAAATCATATTAACAAAATAGCATTCAGTTTTGTTTTAGACTAAATGGATTCCAGACAAAGAGAAGCGAATTATAATGATTGTGACTCAAAACATCTTAACAGTGGTCAGTATTTCATAAACTTAAACAGTGGTGACAAGCAGGGGTGGGGCTTCCAGGTCCTGTTTGAAAGAGTGACAATGAATGCCTCTGGGGAAGCTACGACTGTTTTCCCATAAATTCATTTAAATAAAAAAAAAAATCACTTTGGAAGCTCAAAATAAGTACAGCAGATAAGAATTTTTAAAGAGTTACCAGTTATTCTCAGGCTAAACAATTACTCTCCCTGTCGGGAAAGTTCATCACCTTCAGAAATGAAAAAGAAATTATTAAGTATAACAGGAAATGGTGTGAGAGCGGCCAGAATGCTGAAACGATGAGAAAAACGACACTTAATGAGAAGACAAGGAAAGTAAACACTGCACCTATTTTTAACAGGTCTGAGTGGCGACAAGCAGAGCTTTATTTAGCAAGTCTGTTCCGAAGTGAAAGAATGCAACATGGACACAGTCGACGCCGTTTCCCAACCTGTGACCACTTTTTAAGATTTAACTGTTTCAAGGCACGTTGGTGACAAATATGATTATAAATGTTAAAATGTGTAAATATATATGTGTGTATATATATATACATATATATGTACATATATAAAAACAAAGCAGGCTCAAAAAATCATTCATTCAAAGCTTCTCAGCTTTAAATGAAGAGAATTAAATTTCTCTCGCAGGGAACATATTTCTCCTAAGTATTGGTAACTGATCCTGCAAACCACAAGAGGCGTTTCTGCTTTGTGTCTACTCTACACTTGGGCTCACACATCTTCTGAAATAGAGTGTTTATTTATTCCTGAAAAGGCGGAATTTCCAAAGGAAAGTTATTTTAAGCTGTAGGCGTTTTTATTTTACCAAATCAATCGTGTGTGTATGTGTATGTGTGTGTGTGTGTGTGTGTGTGTGTGTGTGTGTGTGTGTGTGTGTGTGTGTGTGTGGTTTTATGGCTTCCATTCCTTCTTTATTCACACAGATTTCTGCTCTTTCTCTGTGAAAACTAGAGTGCAAAAGCTTTTAAGATTTTCTCTGATCGACTAACTCATTGCTGATACGATGTCACCTCGTTCGCTTGCCACACGAGCAGAGCTGTGAGGCGTGAGGGGTCCCCCCGCCGCCCCGGAAGAGTGCAGCCTGCAGCCCGTACCTGGCCTGCGGGGTGGGTGTCTGCAGCTTTCCGGCCGATGGCCCTGCACGCTGGACCACCCCTCCAGGCGAACCGGCCCGGACCTGCGCACGCCGTTCAGTGAGGCGCCACCCCGGGGAGCCGGCTCGTACCTTCAGGAACGCTTCCTTTTGTTCGAGGTGCTTGCTGATCATCGGGGTGACGTGATCCGTCTCGGAGTTGGGGCCCAGTTTGTCGGCGCCCCCACACCAGTCCTCTTCTCGCTTGTACTCCTGCTCCAGGCTCTCGAGGACACTGCAGACCTGTGGGCAGAAGATAGCCCGAGGCTCAGGAGGCCCGCCGGCCCCCGACGGCATGGGCCGGCATCTCTGGGGAGCGTTTTCCATCTGACTCGGCATGAAAGTGCCGGTCAGAGGACCAGGACCCCCGGGAGGAGCCAGGGGCTCCAGCTCACATGAGGACCAATGCAGGCCTTTCAGAGTAAGAACCAAGTAAGAGCAGAGTCCCCTGTCTCTCTCCTACGTTTAAACAAGAGGAAACGGGGTGCCTTCTCAGCACCCCTTTCGACCTGCCACGCTTGGATATCAGAGGTGTGCGCAATAACCCCCCTTCTAGAACGTGACTCCTGTCTGCTCGGCCGGGAACGGGCTGGCTCAGGAAGGACGGACGGGCCCACGGCCGGGCGGTCCGGCCGAGCGGGACCCGCGCCCTACCTGCTCCGAGGTCTTGTAGAAGGCCACGGACGCGTTCACCAGCTTGAGGCGGTCCTCCATCTTGAGCATGAGCTGCTGCCAGTGCGAGGCCACCTTCTCGGCGCAGTCCCGGATCATGTCCATGTCGTAGTGGTTGGCCTGCAGCATGGCCTCCGCCTTCTGCTGCACCTGCAGCGCGCTCTGGTGCGTTTTCTGTGGGGAGAGGGAGACAGGCGAAGGCTGGCTTAACGGGGGCGGGGGAGGGTGTCAGGCGTTGACCGCAAAGGAGCTGGGACGGCGACACCGTTCGTCCGATCTGGCTTCTGTAGAAAGAGTGTCAGTTGATGCTCATTAGGACGCTTCTAGAAATGTAGCAGAGAGTATGGTAAAAAAAAAAAAATAATAATAATGTTCTTTATGTATATATAGTATTAACAAAAAAAAGAAAAAAGAAACTAGCATTTAAAAAAAAAACATTCTGCCTAGCGACAGCCATGTTTATATTCGAATGACCTAAGGAAGGATGACATGCATTAACAGTTTCCAGAATGGGCCTCAGTTGCGGGGTTCTCAGCTTCAGAAATAGCGGGAAAACCCTTTAACAGCCACTATTCAAGCAAAGCTGTTGAAAAACGTTCTATGTGTATTATTCCTGCTGACCTTTCTTAGCAGAGCAGCTACAGGCCAATGAGCAGGTAGAAAAAATGGTGGCCAACGTGAATGCTTTTTACTTTCATTTCCGACTTGGACTCTGGACTAGGGTGGAAAGTTTTCAAGAACTATTGATAAAAAAAAAAAAAAAAAAAAAAAACAAAAAACTAGTGAAAAGCGAAAGACGAGCCACGTTTCTCCTGGAGGGCCATGCCACATGACAAATCTATCGAAATAGCGTGACAAATGCTCCCATATCCTCGCTAGAAGATTCTGGATGAGAACTCGGATTCTCTCAGTGAAGAAAGGCTGCTGGGCGGGCATGGGGGGCGGGTCGAGCGGTCTCTGTGGACACAGATATTTTTCTTTCACAATAGCAGCGTTTTGCACTTAATCAGAAAAGGAGCTCATGGTCTCATAAAACCCTGCACCCAGCGCAGTCCCGTCACCAACCAGCGATGGACACGGATGATTCCATCACCGGAAACCACACAGCACGGCGGACCATTTCCGAAAGATGCCTGCTGAGGAGCGTGCACTGGCCCAGAGTAGCTGGAGGCACACTAATCTAGGGAATAAATTAATGGTAATTTCCGTGGCTTCCTTCTCTGGCTGACAGTATCTAAGGGGAGCAGGGGACACGTTTTCTGTACGCAAACGCTCCTTCACCTTGAGATCACCTGTCACAATGATTAAATGCCCCCCAAAGAAACCCTAAAAATAATGATCCACCCGCTGGGAGGGTGCACGTGAGGGGCCCTGGAACGGGCCCGGGCCGTTTTGCCGAAGTCCTCGCATGGCACTGACCCTCAAGGCACAGAACGCTCTGGTCAGTAACACTGCTTTCAACGGGGTCCGAGCAGTTTTGTAGACGGCATCGCTATTGGTCACTGTGGGGTCACGATCTGCACCTGGCCTGGGTGAGCCCTTGGAGCACCGTTGTGCCGAGGCTGGTTACAGAGCAGGAGTGTACGTAACCCCTGCGGCCAGCACGAGATAAACCTCAGCTGAGACGCCAACCTGGGCTCCCTGGTGCCAGGTGCCCCTGACCCGGGCAGGTGCGTCTCCAGCCAGGCCCCTCACAGCGGGAGGACGGCAGGAGATGCCCCCGGCCCCTGGGTTGCCTGCTGTGATGTCGTGCTTGCTGGCCCGCAGCCTCACCTCACTGCATTCGCCAGGCTGCTTGCAGCCTCCTCTAAGGATAAACGGTAGCTTTGCAAGTACTGCCACCTGGGGTGCTGCTGAACCCCGTTTTGGTCTCCCGGGCCAGGGCCACCACGGGATGGGACGTGACAGGCCCGTCGGGAGGTCAGGAAGACGCGACGCGGGGGTGGGCCGGGCGCGCCTACCTCGATGGCATGCTGGAACTGCTCGTGCTCCCGCTGCAGCTGCTCCGCCTCCTGCAGCGAGCTGGCCGTGATGAGCCCGGCGTTCAGCATCGACTCCCCGTTGCGGATCCAGCCCAGCACCTGCAACATGACACGGGCCACTCCGAGCTCGGGGCGCGACCGGCAGTGACGCGACGCGACCGGGGGCGGCAAGGGGGTCGGGCCGCTCCCGTCAGCTACGAAGCGCAGCTGCCTCCGGACCCTGCCGCCCGCACGGTCTGATCACCTCCCGTGGCGTCTGGTCCGAAGCGCCGAACTTTTAAATGAACTGTTGTTTTTAGTTGCAAATGGGAGCTGAAAACACGGAGGGTCCAGAGAGCTGTTATTACGAGACCACGGGTCAAAACAGGCTGAGGACCATGCATTACAAAATCCCACGGCACGAAAAATTCTCTAATAACAGAAAAGAACTTTTCGTTCCTTTTAGTCCTAAGGAACATGCAAAGGCAGCAAAATGCCTGCTGCAGGAAGCAGTTTATTTGAGCAACATGTCGTCCAATGTGACGTGTTACGCGGCACGATCACCAGGGGCTGAATGAATGAGGCTGTGCCGTCACACTCAAGGTCAAAGCACAAGACCCTCAACGTCACCCACCAACAAGAGGAGGAGTCGGTTTTGACCGTGGAAGCCCCAGAGGCTGTGGGTAGTGATCTGTGGCACAGACCACTCATTATCTGCCCGAATCCTATTCTCCTCATCTCCTTTACTCAGAAAATTCCAGCTTCTGGGGAGAACTTAGAATAAAAGCACTCCTCGGCCCCCTATTACAGTGTGGTGACAAGGACGACATTATTCTAGCCACTGAGATCGAGGCGGTAGCCTCTGTGGGACTTTGTGAAATATTTTTTTTCTAATACAGGTGTTACCTCTGTCTTATTATCCTTTTCCCCTTCCTGATGCCTGCAGTGCAGAGGTGAACATTGGGGCTACCGCAGCCATCTGGCAGCCATGGGAAAAAGGCCACCTGTCACCGAGGTCTCAGCCTAACACGTCACTGGGCCACTGGATGAACACCAGCGATCCTACCACCTTGCGACCCATTCTGTGGGGACATAATCTTTAAGCCACTACTATTTCTGGACTCTGTTACTCGTACTAGGCAAATGCAATTCCTCATGGATACATTAGTCTCTTCCTTTCCTTCTCATACGAATTGTTTTGTTTTTGGCAAAAAGGAGCACTGTGTTGACTGACCTTTAAAAGGTCGGTCACATACTTCATCCCATCACAGGGAGAACAACAAGTGCTCTTTTAAAGATTTCCGATTTTTCTGACTGACTAGCACGTCTGCTTCCACGTGAGGGCCAGCCACTTACGCACCACACGTCGCTTACGACTGTCAGAGGCACCTTAAGTCCCCTCTGGTCAAACTAACACGTGCTTCCCTGTGCATCTACCAGGATTCCCGAGAGCCAGACCGTCCCTGCACCGAACGGCAGCAGCATCGGCGGTCTCCCTGCTCACGAGGTGAACGTCACACACACTGAACGCGGGATCCCGTCGGCACTGAGCCGAGAGCTGTCTCTTCCAAACGCCCCATTCTGCTCTGCCGCATTACTCAGGATGTGGCAGTACAGATGCACAAGAAAACCCCAGCCATACACAGCCCGTGATCCAGGCCAGACTGGCGGCAGCCTCTGTGGCAGAGAAATCACAGCTATTCAGCCCGGGAAGCAAAGTGCTCAGGGCTCTGAAGAAGAGTCTTGCAGTAACAAAACCGGCTGGGTGGATCCCGCCCTCAGGGGTGAACCTGCGGGCAGCGAAGGCTTTTCAGCAGAGTGAGCACAGGGTGACCGGGCAGCAGCTCGTTTCAGAGAGAGAAAGAGAGAAAGAGAGAAAGAGAGAAAGAAAGGGGGAGAGGGAGAAAGAGAGAGAGAGAGAGAGAGAGAGAGAGAGAGAGAGAGAGAGAGAGAGTGTGTGTGTGTGTGTGTGTGTGTGTGTGTGTGTGTGTGTGTGTGTGTGTATGTGTGTGACCATACCTCTGTTCCGATCAGGCGTAGCCCTCCTGCACGCTCACATGGCGGGATTACCCGACCCCTCCTCCATGCAGGCCTCCGGGCTCCGCATCCGGTAGCGTGCTTACCTGCTTCACCTCGGCCTGCAGGTGGCGAAGCTGCACGCACTGCTCCAGGTGCTTCCGGTGCTGCTCCGCTGCCAAGTCCAGCTCCTGCTGCTTTTCATGAAGAAACTCCAACAAGTCCTGGACGCGAGTGGCCATGTCTACGTCTCGGTCGCAAAGCAGCTCCACGCCTGCGGGCAGTGAAGGGAGGGCCCAGGATTCAGCGAGCATCTCAACGTGTCCTTCAGGTGTGCACACCAGACACTCTGCTTTTGTAAATCGTCTGCCCAGATGAGGGCCATTACTTTGAAGGCCAAGTTCGAGGAGGGCACAGCCAAGCAGATGAGTATTTACGCCTGCCTTAGAGTGTGTCTCAGTGACTGTATCTGACTGTGTTAGTGGTAAATGCAACGTCCAGCTAACCAAACTAAACCCATTGCCTATCAATCTACTTCTGTTCCGACAAGAACTCGTGAAAATGTGACCTCCTTTATAAATGAGTCAACCCCAGTTTGTTTTTGTTTTTATCTGCTGTATACCTAGTTTCACCTTTTAGGAAGCATTTAATAATGATTTGTGTAAATGGGTAATGTGGTGTGTGGGTTGTTGTTAAGTTTCCAATACTACAGAGCTCTCTCAACATTTTTGAGCCTATAGTGACATCTGCTGGTAAAACAGAAGCTAAGAAAAAATAAAGAACTGAAAAATATTTTCTTGGGATTTACAGTTCACTATAAATGCCAGATACACTATATCTTACAGTTCACTATAAATCCCAGATACAATAATACAATATACA